>PITA01008847.1:11255-64745 GCA_004023965.1 Spilogale gracilis | reverse complement strand
TTTGAGAAGTTCTTTATAGATCTTGGTTACCAACCCTTTATCTGTAATGCATTTGCAATATCTTCTCCCATTTCATGGGTAGCTTCTTTGTTTTGTTGACTGTTTCTTTTGTTATGCAGAAGATTTTTATCTTGATGAAGTCCCAAAGTTCATTTTTACTTTTCTTTCCTTTGCCTTTGGAGACATATCTTGAAAGAATTACTCTGGCCTATGTGTCACAGAGTTTATTATCTATGTTCTCCTCGAGGATTTTGATGGATTCCTGTTTCACATTGAAGTCTTTCATCCATTTTGAGTTTATCTTTGTGCATGGTGTAAGAGAATTATCAAGTTTCATTCTTTTATATATAGCTATCCAATTTTCCCAGCACCATTTATTAAGGAGACTGTCTTTTTTTCTTCATTGGATATTTTTTCCTGCTTTTTCAACGATTAGTTGACCATAGAGTTAAGGGTCCATTTCTGGACTCTCTATTCTGTTCCATTGATCTATGTGTCTATTTTTGTGCCAATACCACGCTGTCATGGTGATCACATCTTTGTAACATAGCATAAAATCAGGCAACATGATGCCCCCAGCATTGTTTTTCTTTTTCAACATGCTCTTGGTGATTCACGGTCTTTTCTGATTCGATTCATATTTTAGGATTGTTTGTTCCAGCTCTTTGAAAAATGCCAATGGTGTTTTGATAGGGATGGCATTGAAATTATAGATTGCTCTGGGCAGCATAGACATTTTATCAATATTTAGTCTCCCGATCCATGAGCATGGAATGTTTTTCCATCTTTTTGTCTCTTCCTCAATTTCTTTCATAAGTGTTCTGTAGTTTCTCGAGTATAGATCCTTTACCTTTTGGGTTAGATTTATTCCTAGGTATTGTATGAGTTTGGTGCTATTATAAATGGAATTGATCCCTTAATTTCTCTTTTTTCTGTGTAATTGTTACTGTGTAGATGTTCAACTGATTTCTGTGCATTGATTTTGTATCCTACCACTTTGTTGACTTCCTGTACGAGTACCAGCAATTTGAGTGTGCAGTTTCTTGGGTTTTCCACATAATATATAATGTCATCTGTAAAGAGTGAGAGTTTGCCTTTATCTTGGGCAGTTCAGATGCCTTTTATTTCTTTCTGTTGTCTGATTGTTGAGACTAGGACTTCTAATACTACGTGGAACAACAGTGATGAAAGTGGACATCCCTGCCATGTTCCTTACCTTAGGGGTAAATTTCTCAGTTTTTCCCCTTTGGGAATGATATTTGCTCTGGGATATTCATATATGGTTTTTATGATATTGAGGTATTTTCCTGTTATCCCTACACTGTGCAGAATTTTCTCAAGAAAGAATATTATACTTTATCAATTTTTTTCTGCATCTATAGAGAGGATCGTGTGGTTCTTGTCCTTTCTTTTATTAATGTAGTGTGTCACCTTGATTGATTAGAGGATGTTGAACCACACTTGCAGCCCAGGAATAAATCCCATGTGGTTATGGTGAATAATACTTTCAATTTACTGTTGGATACTATTGTCTATTATTTGGTGAGAAGTTTTGAATCCATATTCATCAGGGATATTGGTCTTTAATTCTCCTTTTGGGTGGGATAATTGGTTTGGGGATCTGAGTAATGCTGACCTCATAGAATGAGTTTGGAAGTTTACTTTCCCTTTCTATTTTGTTGAAACAGCTTCATAACAATCGGTGTTAATTCTTCTTTACATGTTTGGTGGCATTCCCTTGGGAAGCGATCTGGCGCTGTACTCTTGTTTGTTGGGCGATTTTTTAATTACTGCTTCAATTTCATTGCTAGTTATGGATCCCTTTAAGTTTTCCATTTCTTCCTGTTTCAGTTTTGGTAGTTTATAGGTTTCCAGAAGGCATCCCTTTCTTCCAGGTTGCTTAATTTGTTGACACATAGTTGCTGGTAATAATTTCTATTTTTTTTTCTATTTCCTTGGTTAGTCATGGTCTCTCCCCTTTCATTCATGATTTTATTAATTTGGGTCCTTTCTTTTTTTTTGGATAAGTATGGCCAGTGGCTTATCAATCTTATTACTTCTTTCAAAGAATCAGCGTCTGGTTTCATTGATCTGTTTTACTGTTTTTCTGGTTTCTAATTCCCTGATCTCTGCTCTTATCTTCATTATTTCTCTTCTCCTACTTGATTTAGATTTTATTTGTTGTGCTTTCTCCAGCTCCTTTAGGTATAAGGTTAGCTTGTGCATTTGGGATTTTTCTAACTTTTTGAGAGAGGCTTGGACGGCTATGTATTTCCCCCTTATGACTGCCTTTGCCATTAGGTCTGCAGGAGAAGCCACTGTGTCTGGGTCTTTTCTTTGTTGGGAGAAAATGACTACTCCTAGTCATTCTGTTCAGTTGTGGTTGAGGGGATGTACAGCCGAAAATATCAACCAGAAGCCAGGCAAGGTGCGCCCTGGGAAATTTCGGAGCAATTGGAAGCCACCACCAAGAAAACCCAGCCAAAATGAAAGAAACCCAAGAATAAGAGTTATAAAGTACAAAAATAAAAACAAACAAACAACAACAAAACAACCCCCCCCAAAAAAAACAAAAAATGAGGGGTGAAGGGAAAGTGTCTATAATCCCTCAATGTGGGCGAGGTAGGGTGTTTCAGTTCTTCCTGGGTGTATTTTGTTCTCGTTGTTAGAGAGCACTATTTTCCAGAGATACAGGGAAATTAAAATAGGTATCTATATAAAGGTAGTATTGAATAGGGGAAAAAAAGGACTACATTGAAGCTTATATATATATATATATATATATATATATATATATATATATATATGAAAAAATATATGTGGGGGAATAAGGGAATAATTCAAGTTAAAGAGTTACTATGGAATGTGTTGTATTAAACATGTAGTTGAAATGATAAGTAGGTTAAAAAAAGAAACATGAGAAATATTTTTTTTAAAAAAGGGAAAATTTGTATCTTTGAAAATACACAGTCCATGAGGCAACATGAAGAGCTTAATATACTATTTTCCCCTGGTATTAGGGTTTTACAGTTTTATGGGGACCCTGGGGTTGTCATCCTCTTGTTCTTCCAGATTGTCTTCTGGGGGAGGAGCCTGCCATATTGTTTTTCAGTCAATCCTGCTTGGGCGGAGTTGCCAGGTCCCCTATCAAAGGGCTAGGCTCTGTGGAAACCGTTCTTTTAGGCTTTTGTTATTTGGTGGCTATTCACACGTTTTTGAAGGGTCAGAGAAAAGGAAAAGGTCTGCACCCAGACCTCTTCCCCAGAGGAGAGAAGCCACATTCTGCTCCTCTGAATCCTCCAGAACACACAGTCTACCCTCTATCAGCACTGCTGAAAACCACATCCTACAGGTGGTACACGCCCCCAATGATCCTCTCAGCAGTAGACCCTGACCCCTGCTTGTCTCTTCCTCTGTGTCACCAGAACAGCGAGCAATCCTGGTTTGGGTAGGCCCAGGCCCTGGGGGTGGTGATGGCTGGCCCCGGGTCTGTGGGCACAGGTCCAAGCCAGGTCCTCTCAGACTCAGGTGGCATTAGTGGTGGCCAGCCCCCAAATCAGTGGGGCCAGGTCAGCCACTACAGCCACCTGGTCCCTGCATTTGCCCCTTAAGACCCTGTGTTCTACTTGAACACTGTTATCAGTCCCTTCCCATCCTGCCACCACCATTCTCAAGCTTTCCTGGTCCCCAGGCACAGGACACTTGCATTGGGGTATTACTTTCCAATGGCTAGCTTCTAGTGGTCCCTTCCCCCTTCTATTTATCCTTTGACATCTGTACATGCAATCACAACTCTGTCCTTCCTACTTCTTGTTGGATGATCCTCTGCCGCCATAGAGATCCAGACCTATAAGCTTAATCTCAGGCTGATTTCTTGGGTGTACAAAGGGACTTGGTAGATATCTAGCTAAACTCAGGGGGCCAGTTGAAATGGAGTTACCCACTCCTCCACCATCTTGCCTAGCTCCAAATAAATATTTTTAGTCTTGTTTCCTTTGATATTTATACTATAGTTAAGTGGTAAACACACCATCCTATGATATAATTAGAGTTTTCTAAATCAGACTATATTTTCACATTTTACGGTGTGTTATATTCTTTTGAATGGCTACTTGTCACTAATTGTCTTTTCATTTCTGCTTGAATAATTCCTTTCTACATTTCTTACAAGGCGAGTCTAGTAGTGATGAACTTCCTCAGATTTTCTTTACCTAGGAAAGTATTTCTCTTTCATTTATGAAGGTTAATTTTGCCATAAAATATTCCTGGCCAGCATTTTTGTCTTTCAACATTTTTAATATTCTACTCCACTTTCTCCTGGCCTGTGTCATTTCTGCTGAGAAATCTACTGATAGCCTAATGGTGATTAAAATATTTTTTTGTTTTTTTCTTGGCTGTCTTAAGATTCCTTTCTTTAAAAAAATATTTATATACTGGAGAGGGAGGGAGAGAGAGAGAGAGAGAGAGAGAGAGAGAGAGAGAGAGAGAAGAGCATAAGCTGTGGGAGGGTCAGAGCAAGAGAAGAGGAGAGAGAGAGAGAAACAGAAACAGACTCCTGCCAATCATGGAGCCCTATGCAGGGCTCGATCTTACAACCCTGAGATTGTGACCTGAGTGAAAATCAAGAGTTAGATGCTTAACCAACTGGGCCACCCAGGTGCCCCTAGGATTCTTTTTTTTTAATCTTTGATTTTGATGTCACATTTTACCTTTCTTTAAGAAATATGTATCCATTAACTCATTATTATAATTTTAATTTTACTATGTTTGTCCTTTAGCCTTCATAGTAGCTTTATAAATGATCAGTCCACTACCTTTACTATATATTTGCCTTTTAAGTCAGATTTTTGCTTTCATATGTTTTCATTATGTACTTAATTAGTGCCATATATTCTCAGTTTACAAAACGTCCCTTTAACATTTCTTATAAGGCAGGTTTAGTGGTGCTTAATTCCTTTAGCTTTGTTTATCTGGAAATCTCTTTACCCCTCCAAGTCTGATTGATAAACTTGCCAGCTAGAGTATTCTTGGTTGGAAGTTTATTCATTTCAGTACTTTGATATGTCATGCTACTTCATCTGGCCTGTAAAATTTCTGCTGAAATAAAGTTCTGATGGCCTATAGGGTTTTGCTTGTATGCAAGAAGTTGCTTTTCTCTTGCTGCTTTTAGAATTCCTCTTTAGCTTTAACTTTTGACATTTTAATAATAATGTATCTTGGTTTGGGTCTTTTTTGGTTATGTTATTTGAAACTCTGGAATTCCTGGGGAGTAAAAATGTAGAGTTTGGAAAGTTTAAGTTTCTATCAACCTAAAATATACTGTTTTATACATAGATTGATATATGTGACTCTCATGGTATGTCCAAAGCAAAAGCATACAACAAGTGCACAAATAGAATTGAGAAAAGAATCTAACCATAACACTAAAGAAATGCATTATACCATCAAGGAAGAGAAAAAGAAAAAACAGAGAGGGATTATAAAAATGGCAAGAAAATAATTAACAAAATGGAAATAAGTACATGTTAACAATATTTACTTTAAATATAAATGGAAAACATTTTTCAATTAAAATTCAAAGAGTGACAGAATCGATTTTTTAAAAAAAAGATTCAACTATATACTACCTACAAGAGACTCACTTCACGAGAAAGTATACATGTGGAGTGAAAGTGAGAGGATAGAATCAGATATTCCATGCAAATGTAAATGAAAGTAAAACTTGTTTAGCTCTACTAATATCAGATAAAATATATTTTAAAATGAAGTATGTAGAAAAGACAAAGGAGGAAATTACAAATAATAAAACACTCAATTTTTCCAGAAGATATAACATTCATAAATATATGAATGAGATTAAATCAGTATTCAAAAATCTCTCAACAAACAATAGTCTTGGACCAGTAGTCTTCACTGATGGATTCTACTGAATATTTAAAAAAATAACTTAAAACATATTCTCAAAATCTTTTTAAAAAATGAAAAGGAGAGAAAACTTCCACTCATTTTAACAGGCCAGCATTACCCTCATACCAAAACTAGACAAGAGCATAACAAAAAAGAAAATTACAATAATCCTGATGAACATAGTTGCATAAATGCTCCACAGAATATTAGCAAACTGAACTCAAAAATATATTTGAAGGCATTAAGGAAGGGCATATGATGTGTTGAACACTATATTAGAAACTAATGATGTTGGCTAATTGATTTTAAATAAAAAATAAAATAAAATTATGACCCAACATTGAGAAGATTCTCTCTCTCTCTGTCACACACACACACACACACACACACACACACACAAGAATACTACTCAGCTATAAAAAACAATGGATAGGGGCGCCTGGGTGGCTCAGTTGGTTAAGCAACTGCCTTCGGCTCAGGTCATGATCCCGGAGACCCGGGATCGAGCCCCGCATTGGGCTCCCTGCTCGGGGGGAAGCCTGCTTCTCCCTCTCTCACTCCCTCTGCTTGTGTTCCCTCTCTCACTGTGTTTCTCTCTATCAAATAAATAAATAAAATCTTAAAAAAAAACAAAAAAAAACAATGGATATAGTCATTTGCAACAACACGGATAGAACTTGGAGGTATTATAGCAAATGACATAAGTCAGATAAAGACAAATACTGGATGATTTTACTTGTATATGGAATGTAAAATAAGTCATATACCTGATTGATATATTAAGGTAATGATTATAAAGATACTCATTGGACTTCAGAAAATGGAGGAGGTATCAGTGAGACCTTTGACAATGAGATTTTAAAAAAACCATCAGATATGAAGAACTCAGTAAATGAAATTAAAAATACAATAGATGAACTACATAGTAGGCTACAGGGAGCAAGGGAACATATAAGTGACCTAGATGATATAGTAATGGAAATTAATTGGGCTGAACAGGTGAGAGATAAACAAATAGTGCACAATGAGGATAGACTTGGAGAATTCAATGACACCATCAAGTATAATACCATTAGTATTATAGGGATCCCAGAAGGAGAAGACAGAGAAAGGGAAGCAGAAAATGTATTTGAAGAAATAATAGCTGAAACTCCTGAATCTCAGGAGAGAAACAGAGATCCAGATTCAGGACACAGAGATGCCCTCAACAAATTCAACCCAAGGAGGACCACATCAAGACACATAGTCATTAAATTGGCAAAAATAATTATGAAGAAAGAGTTTTAAAGCTTGAAAGAGAAAATGAGTAAGTAACATCAAAAGGGAACTACATAAGGCTGATTTTTCATCAGAAACTTTGCAGGCCAGAACTGGGTGCTATGAAAATGTTGAAATGAAAAAAACTTGCAGCCAAAGGGGCACCTGGGTGGCTCAGTCATTAAGCATCTGCCTTCAGCTCAGGTCATGATCTTGGAGTCCCAGTTTTGAGCCCTGCATAGGGTTCCCTGCTTGGTGGGAAAACTGCTTCTCCCTCTCTCACCCCCCTGCTTGTGTTCCCTCTCTAGCTGTGCTTTTCTGTCAAATAAATAAAATGTTAAAAAAAAACTGCAGCCAGGACTACTCTATTCAGCAAGGCTATCATTGAGAACAGAAAGAGAGATAAAGTGTCTCAGAGACAAACAAAAGTGAAAGGAAGTCATGACCACTAATCCAGCCCTATAAGAATTGTTAAGGAGGACACTCTGAGTGGAAAACAAAAACTATAAGTAAGAGTAAGAAAAATAGAAAGCATAGAAGCAAAATAATTAAGTATTTCTGTACAAATCAGTCAAGAGAACCACAAAATAAAAGGACTTAAAATGTGATACCAAATACCTGAAATATAGAGAGGAGAGGAGTAATGAATGAGTTTGAAATTAAGTGACCATTATTTTAATATAGGCGGCTATATGCAGAATATGTTATATATAAACTGACTAGTAACTACAAAAAAAGAAACAGAAATAAATGTGAAAAAAAAGTAAACACTTAGGAATCCATATACTTTGCTAAAAAGAAGTCAACTCATCATGAGAAGAGAGCCAGAGAAGAAAGGAACAGAAAAGAACTGTGAAAACAACAGTTAAACAAGTAACAAACTGTCAATAAATACACACATATCATTAAGTACTTTGAATGTAATTAGACTAAATTTTCCATCAAAAACATAGGGTCACAGAATGGATTAAAAAATACCCATTTTTATGCTGCCTACAAGAGACTGATTTCAAACCTAAGGATGCAGGCAAACTAAAAGTGAAGGATGGAAAAAACTTTACCATGCAAATGTCATTGAAAAGAAAGTTGGAGAAGCAATGTTGTATTGGACAAATGACTTAAGTAAAGAGAAAGGAAATGGGAAGTAGGGTAAATCGGGGAGAGAAACTAAACATGAGAGACTTTGGACTCAGAAACAAACTGAGGGTCTTGGAGGGAAGGGGGTGGGGGATGGGAGAGCCTGGTGGTGGGTACTGGGGCATGTACTGCATGGAGCACTGGCTGTGGGGCAAAAACAATGAATCTTGGAACACTGAAAAAATAAAATAAAATAAATAAAATAAAAATAAAATAAAATAAAATAAAATAAAATAAATAAAATAAAATAAATAAAATAAAATAAATAAAATAAAATAAAATAAAATAAAATAAAATAAGAAAGAAAAAAAGACTTTAAAACAAAGGCTGCAAAAAAATTAAAAAAACAAGACAAAACAAAAAAATAAAACAAAGCCTGTAAGAATAAACAAAGGAGGCTATAAACAAGGAAGACTATATAATGATAAATGGTATAATCAAATAAGATGATATAATAATTGTAAATATGCACCCAACATAGCAGCACCCAAATACATAAAACAGGTAATAACAAACATAAATTATTCAATAATAATTCAAAAATAGTATGGGACATTAAGAACCCATTTACATCAATGGACAGATCGCCAAAACAGGAACTCAACAAGGAAACAATGGCTTTATAAAACATATTGGACCAGATGGATCTAAAAGATATATTTAGAACATTCCATCTTAAAACAGCAGAATACACATTCTATTAAGATGAACATGGAATATTCTCTAGAATAGATCACATATTAGACTACAAAACAAGTCTCAACAAATTAATAAAAAAGACAGAAGTCTTAGCATGAATCATTTTTTTACCACAATGTTATGATATTAGAGATTAATCATAAGGAAAAAAAACCTAGAAAGCACAAAAATACATGAAGGTAGGGGTGCCTCGGTGGCTCAGTTGGTTAAGCAACTGCCTTCAGCTCAGGTCATGATCCTGGAGACCCAGGATCTGGCCCCACATCCAGCTCCCTGCTCGGCGGAAGACCTGCTTCTCCCTCTCTCACTCCCCCTGCTTGTGCTCCCTCCCTGGCTGTGTTTCTCTCTGTCAAATAAATAAAATCTTTAAAAAAATACATGAAGGTAAACTAACATGCTATTAAACAATGAACATATCAAAGAGAAAGTAAAAAAAATAATAAAAGAAATAAAAGAATACATTAGACAAATGAAAGTGAAAACACAATGGTCCATATTTTTGGGATGTGGCAAAAGTTGCTCCAAGAGGAAGTTTGTATCAATACAGTCCTACCACAGGAAGCAAGAAAAATCCAAAATAAAAACCTAACCATCCAGCTAAAGGCACTAGTAAGAGAACAACATACCAAACTCAAAACCAGTACAAAGATGGAAATAATAAAGATTAGAAGAGAAATTTGGAAGAAGAGGAAGATGGCTGCAGGGTAGGAGGTCCCTAAGCTCACCTAATCCCATGAACACAACTAGGTAACTAGTAATTTTAAATACCCTAGAAATAGACCTGAAGACTGACAGAAGAAACTCCACAAAGGAAGAGAATAGGCCATATCAAAGAAGGTAGGAAGTGGGAAGATGAGGTTTATGAGAGAAACAGACCATAGGTTCTCTGAAGGGGAGGAAGCCATGTCACAGACAAGGGCCAGAAAGAAAGAGGAACACACAGGGGAAAACGCAAGAACATTTCCCCAAAATGATGGGCTTGAAACACAAGAGAGGTTGAATATCCTGAGTTCATGCAACCAGTGGGGTTTAAAATCTTGAGATTTAAAGGCCAGGGGCTTGGCTGTGATAGGGCCCAGAGAAGACTTCACTGATTCTGGAGAGAAGGCAGGCAAATAACTGTGGGACCATGCAGAAACAGTGATCTAAAGATGCCTGGGACACGCATATATATACATATATGTATATATATGTGTGTGTGTATGTATACACACACACACACACACACACACACACACACACATAGACACACACTACAATTTTGGGATGAAGTTTTTCCCAACAGACCAATATACACCCAGAATCCAGTGTATTGCTCTGTTCTCTTCACCTCTCTGATTATATTCTCTCTGTCTTTTCTAAAAGTTTTTTTAGTTTCCAATTGCATCTACATCCTATCCTTTCCTTGTACTTACTTTTATTAAGTTTTCCTTTCCTTACAATTTTGAAATGTAGTTTCTTCTAAGTTTTTCTTTCTTCACAATTTTGAAACATAGTTTCTTCTAAGAAACAAATGAAAACACACTCAGGATATACTGTATTGTTCTGCTCTTTTCACATATATGTTTACATTCATTTTTGTTTTTGTTTGTGTTTCATTTTTTAATCAATATTTTTACAGTTACATTCTAACCTTCGATTACATATAATTTTATTTTGTTCATATATCATTTTTTCCTGTCTTTACAATTTTGGGACCTAGTCTTAAAACAAACAGACCAAACTGCACAAGGTAATTCTGGCCTTATAGAAAGAGTCTGGGCATTTTCCTTTTGTTTCTATTTTTTGAAACAGTTTCAGGATACTCTGCATTATTTCTTCTATGAATGTTTGGTAGAATTCCCCAGGGAATCCATTAGGTTCTAGACTCTTGTTTTTTGGGAGGTTTTGATCACTGCTTCCATCTTGTTACTGGTTATTGGTCTATTCAGGTTGTTGATTTCTTCATGTTTCAGTCTCGCTAGTTTATAGGTTTCCAGGAAGGCATCCATTTCTTCCAGGTTGCTTAACTTATTGGCATATAGCTGCTAATAATAACTTTTGATAATTGTTTCTATTTCCTTGGTATTAGTCGTGATCTCCTTTTTATTTATAATTTTTTTTTAAATTTGGGGGCAAGATGGCGGAAAGCTGGGTGACCCCATTTCGGGGAGTCCCCTGAAGTGAGCTGAATATCTGCAAAAAACACTACAGGAACACTGTGAGCACCCAAGAAATCAGCCTGAAATGTAATATTTAACACTTCTGGATCTCTATGGGGGAAGAAGAGCATCAACAAAGAGGTAGAGTGGAGTGGGAATGCTCGGAGTGATATCCAAAGACAAAGGACATGGGGGAGGAATCCCACAGAGGCAATCCATTGGAAAGCAATACCCCAGTACAAAAGTGTTCCGTGTTTGGGGAATAATAGCAGATTATTGTCTGATTAAAAGCAGGCAAAAATGGAGAGCCTGAGGGGCAGCCGGGAAATGGGGATGTAGATCTGCAGAGAGAAAGCACTACCGGGTGCCACAGGAGGGAAAGCAGCAGAGCAGAGTGTCTTTAAAACTGCCATTTTTTTTTCCACCGCTTTTTTTCTTCCCCTTGGGTTAGACGCACAACCCCCAAGGGAGGCAATTTTGCAGACTTGAGCATGACCTGAGGGGCCCGCAGGATGTCAGTCCCTCCGGTGTGGGTGTGCACTACAGACTCTCTGTGCAGAGACAAGGTCGCACAACCCAAAATCAGTTGTGGTTTCCATGGCATGGGAGCAAAATGACAAGTGGGAGCTTTGGGCGCCAATCTGACCAGTGGCTGTGGGTGCGCCCAGTTGTGACAAGTGGTCAAAGGGGAAGATACAGGGAGAAGCTGTGCTTCCCACACCATCCAGAGGGTTGCTAGCTAAGGGTTCTCTCTGGGAAGGAGGTCTGGGCGCAGGCATCTTGCTCTGGCCTGACTTTCTGAAAAGCTGCAAAAAGCCACAAAAGAACAAATCCTCCAGAGAACAAAAGCCTGAAAACCTGGTTGCCATGGAGCCCAGTCCCTAGGAAGGGGGCAGAGAGACTCAGCCCAGGTAAAAGGATCTGAAAAACAGTGCAGCAGGCCCCTCCCCCAGAAGGCAAGCCAGAAGAACAAGAGGACAACACCAAAGCTGTAAAACCCCAACATCGGGGGAAAGGCAATATATTAAGCTCCTGGTACTACCCCAAAAGCTGTACACTTTATAGATACAGTTTTCACTTTATTTTCTTTTTAACTTTTTTCTATTTTTAATTTTAAAGTTTTCACTTTAAATTTAAAATTCATTCTCACAGTTTTTGTTCTTTTAATTTAACCCACTTATTATTACAACATGAAAATACAACACTCCATAATAACTTTTTACCTTGAAAATTTTTCAAACACATACCTGTGTTTTCTGTTGTTGGTGTTGTTGATTCTTTTGTTTTTGTTTTTGTTTTCTGTTTTTTTCCCTTTCTTCTCTCTTCTTTCCTTTATTCTTTTTTCTTTTAAATATACATATAGTTATAAGCTTCAAGGTAATCCTTCATTCCTATTCAATACTACCCCTATATACAAACCAGTTTTAATCTCCCAATATCTTTAGATAGATAGTGGACTCCTCTAACAATAATAACAAGACACACCCAGGAGGATCTAAAATACTTTCCTTGCCCACAGGAAGGTTTGCACTCACCTTCCCGCCCTATTCTTCTGCCAGTGTTTCTATGTAATTGTTTTTCCCTTTGTAATATATAAATACTGGTCTGTGGGGTCATTCGGGTTGGGCTTAGCTTTTTCTCTTCAACTTTCTTTTACCCTTGATGGTCTTTTTCTTTACTCTGTTGTAGTTTTGCACCATATAAATCATACCATTGGGGCCCATTCTGGCCGGGTATTTTTCTTACTTCCTTTCTCCTCTCTTTTTTCTTTCTTCTTCCTTTTCAGTGGTGACTTCTGATCGCTCTGAAACCTTTCAATGAACAATTCACCTGGATAGTGGTTGATATATTCAGCTATACATCCCCTCAACCACTCCTCATCAAAATGACTCAGAGGAGGAACAACCAACAGAAGAAAAACCCAGAGACTGCAACCCCTGACACAGAAGTGAACATAAACAATATGACAGAAATGGAATTTAGGGTAGCAATCATCCAAACAATGGCTAAGTTGGAAAAGAACATTAGTGACAAGATAGAAGCTCTAATGACAGAAGTGAAAGCTGAAACTGGCAGAGGTTAGAAAAGCTATTAATGAAATGCAACCTAATTTAAATACACTAACAGGTAGAGTAGGTGAAGCTGAAGATCGTATTAGTGATTTAGAAGACAGATGGATTAAGAAGGAGGAGCAAGAGAAGTCTTGATACAAACAGCTAAAATTCCATTAAAATAGAATTAGGAAAATAAATGATGCCATGAAACGCTCCAATATCAGAATTATTGGAATTCCTGAAAGAGTTGAGAGAGAGAGAACCCTAGAAGATATAGTTGAAAAAATCATGGGTGAAAATTTCCCTAATCTGGGGAATGAAACAAGTGTTTGTGTCCTAGAGGCAAAGAGGACACCCCCCAAGATCAATGAGGCCAGAAAAACCTCCAGCCACATAATTGTGAAATTCATGAATCATAAAATCAAAGAATATGTCTTAAGGGCAGCTAGGGGGAAGCGATCCCTTATGAATAGAGGGAGGAGTATCAGAATAAGGTCAGACCTATCCACAGAAACCTGGCAAGCCAGAAAGGGCTGGCAAGACATATTCAGGAAATTACTCAATTTCTTTTAAAATTTTTGTCCTTTCTCTATTCTTTTGTATAAGTCTGGTCAGTGGTTTATCAATCTTATTAATTCTTTCAAAGATCCAGCTTCTTATTTTGTTGATCTGCTCTACTCTATTTCTGGTTTTGAATGCATTGATCTCTGCTCTAATCTTAATTATTTCTCTTCTTGTGTGTGGCTTAGGCTTCATTTGTTGTTTTATCTCCAGTTTTTTATAGTGTAAAGTTAGTTGATGATTTAGGGATTTTTCTATTTTTTTTTTTTTTTTGAGTGAGGCTTGATTGGCTATGTATTTCCCATTTAGGATCACCTTTGCCGTATCTCATAGGTTTTGGACATTGGTTGTTTTAGTCATTGGTTTCCTTGAATTGTTTAAGTTCTTTGATTTCCTAGTTGACCCAAACATTCTTAAGCAAAATTGTCTTTAGCTTCCACATGTTTGAATTTCTTCCAAACTTTTTCTTGTGTTTGAGTTCCAGTTTTAAAGCATTGTGCTCTGAGAATATGCAGGAAATAATCTCAGTCTTTTGGTATTGGTTGAGACCTGGTTTGTGACCTATTATTTGCTCTATTCTGTAGAAAGTTCCATGTACACTCACGAAGAATGAGTATTATGTTGTTTTAGGGTGGAGTGTTCTGTATATATCTATGAGGTTCATGTGGTCCAGTGTGTCATTCAAAGCTTTTGTTTTCTTGTTGATTTTCTGCTTGGATGATCTGTCTGTTGCTGAGAGTGGTATGTTAAGATCCCCTAGAATTAATGGATTCTTATCAATATGTCTCTTTATCTTGATTAACAGTTGGCTTATGTAATTGGCTGCTCCGATGCTGGGGGCTTAGATATTTATAATTGTTAGATTCTCTTGTTGGATAGACCCTTTAAGAATGATATCATGTCCTTCTGTATCTCCATCTGTTCAGAATGACATCCTTGCTGTATAAAGTATGCTTGGCTGCATGTTCTTTTCATTTAGTACACTTAGTATGTCTCGCCAGCATTTTCTGGCTTGTGAGGTCTCTGTGGAGAGGTCTGGCATCATTCTGATGTTCCTCTCTATATATAAGGATTGTAATCCTTCTCACTGGCCTTAAGGTGGTTTGCTTGGTTCTAATATTTGCAACTTTTAGTAATACATACCACAACATTGATCTGTCCTCCTTGATCTTGGGTGGGGACCTCTCTGCCTCTAGGACGTGAATGCTTGTTACATTCCCCAGATCAGGGAAGTTTTCAGCTCTGATTTGCTCAAATATAACTTATAGTCCTCACTTTCTCTCCACTCCCTCAGGCACTGCAATAATTCTGGCATTGGAATGTTTTATTGCTTCATTTAGTTCTGTAATTCTGTTTTCATGAATTGTAAGCTTTTTGTTCCAGACCTCTTCCTGTTCCTGCATTTCTATCAGTTTGTCCTCATGAGTACTAATTTGTTCTTCTGTCTCATTTACCCTAGCTATTAGAGTATCTAGTTTTGAATGCATCTAATTTATAGCATTTTAAATGTAAATTTCCTCCTAATTAGCTCTTATTTCTGTCCTTGGAATCTATGTTGTCAGTTGTTTTCTCCAGCATAGCTATTGTCTTCATAATTATTACACTGAAGTCTTTCTGATATCTTGCTTATATCCATATCCATTTTTTTGTGTGTGCAGGAAGGGCCATTGTATGTTTCATTTCTTTGTTGGGAGTTCCTCTTCCTAGTCATTCTGTTGAGGGGTGGTTGAGGGAATGTATAGGGTCAAAAATATCAACCACAATCCAGGTAAGGTGCACCCTGGGAATGTTCAGAGAGATCAGAAGGCACCACCAAGAAAATCCAGCCAAAAGGAAACTTAAGAATAAGATTTATAAAGTTAGGGAATAAGGCCGGTGAGGGGAGGCGGCTGTAATCTCTTTGTGTTTTAGTTCTTCCTGGGTATATTTTGTTCTCTTTGTTAGACAGTACTACTTCCCAGAGTTACAGGGAAATTAAAACTGGATGTGTGTATGTGTGTGTGTGTGTGTGTGTGTGTGTATAGATAGATAGATATAGATACAGATATAGATATAGATATAATATTGAATAGGGAAAGAAGGACACATTGAAGCTTATATCTATATCTATATCTATATCTATATCATCTATATCTATATCTATATCTATATAGATATAAAAGGAAAAGAAAAAAGTATACGTGTGAAAGAGTAGAAGTTGAAAAGTTACTATGGACTTTGTTGTATTAACCATTTAGTTGAAATGCTAAGTAGGTAAAAAGAAAAAAAAACAGAGAAGAAACATGAGAAGGAATAAATTGTATCTAAGAAATATACAGGTTGTGAGGCAAAACCAGAAGTTTAGTATACTATTTTCCACTGGTGTTGGGGATTTACAGTTTTATAGGGACCCTCAGGTTGTCTTCCTCTTGTTCTTTAAGGTTGTCTTCTGGGGGAGGGGCCTGCCACATTGTTTTTCAGGTAACCCTGCTTGGGCGGAGTTACCCTGCCCCTATTAAGGGGCTGGGCTCTGTGGAAACCAGTTTTTTGGGCTTTTGTCCCTTCGCAGATTTTGTTCCCTCAGCTTTTCATGCCTCTTTGGAAGCTCTGGACAAAAGAAAAATGTCCACACCCAGACTTCCACCTCAGAGGAGAAAAGCTACAGTTTGCTTCTCTCTGAACCCTCCAGAACACACAGTCTCCCCCTCTGTAAGTGATCCTAAAAACTGCAGCCTACCAGAGGCAGTGCATGCACTCAGCAATCCTCTCAGTGGTTGACCAAGGCCCCTGCTTGTCTCTGCCCGCTGTTCCTTCAAAACTGCGAGCAATCCCATCTGGGAAGGTGCAGGTGGTAGAGGTGGCAGTTGACGTGACTGCGGTTGCAGCAGCTGTGACAATGCCAGCCACCTAGGTCCGCAGTCACAGGTCTGCACAAATGGCCACCCTGATCCTGGTGTTTGTCTCTTAAGCTCCTGGATTCTGTTTGAGCATTTTTATCAGGTACTTCCCATCCCACCATGACTACTTTGCAAGCTATTGTGGTCCCCAGATTCCTTTTGCACTGGAATATTACTTTACTTTGCAGTGGGTAGCTTCTGGTGGCCCTTTCCCCCTTCTGTTTGTTCTCTGATATCTTTTCAAGCAATCTCAACATCATCCTTTGTACCTCTCGCCTGATGATCCTCTGCCCCTGTCGAGATCCAGATGTACAATCTTACATCTCAGGCTGATTTCATGGGTGTTCAGACTGGCCTGGTAGGTATCCAGCTAAGTTCAGGGGACCAGTTGAAACAGAGTCCCCCACTTCTCTGCCATCTTGCCCCCATGCAGAAATCAGTTGCTTTTCTATACACTAACAATGAGGCAGAAAAATGGAAATTAAGGAGTTGATCCCATTTATAATTATACTTAAAACCATAAGATACCTATGAACTGAGGGTTTTGGAAGGGAGGGAAGTGAAGGGGTGGGTGAGCCTGGTGGTGGGTTTTGGGGGCACGAATTGCATGGAGCACTGGATGTGAAGCATAAACAATGAATCTTGGAACACTGAAAAAATAAAATAAATTATTATTTAAAAAGAAGAAGAAGGGTGCCTGGGTGGCTCAGTCGTTAAGCATCTGCCTTAAAGGGATCGAGCCCCACATCAGGCTCCCTGCTCAGCGGGAAGCCTGCTTCTCCCTCTCTCACTCCCCCTGCTTGTGTTCCATCTCTTGCTGTGTTTCTCTCTGTCAAATAAATAAATAAAATCTTTTAAAAAATAAAAATTAAAAAGAAGAAGAAAAAAATAAGCTACTTAGGAATAAAGCTAACCAAAGAGGCAAAGGATCTGTACTCAGAAAACTATAGAACACTCATGAAAGAAATTGAGGAAGACATAAACAGAAAAATGTTTGATGCTCATGGATTGGGAGATAAAATACTGTTAAAATGTCTATGCTACCTAGAGCAATCTACACATTCAGTGCCATCCCTACCAAAATTCCATCAAGTTTTTCACAGAGCTGGAACAAATAATTCTAAAATCTGTATGGAACCATAAAAGAACCCAAATAGCAAAAGAATGTTGAAATAGAAAACCAAAACTGAGGCATCAGAATTCTGGACTTCAAGCTCTGTTACAAAGTTGCAATCTTCAAGACATGGTACTGGCACAATAACAGACACATAGATCAATGCAACAGAATAGAGAATCCAGAAATATACCCATAGCTGTATGGTCAAGTAATCTTCAAGAAAGCAGGAAATAATATCAAATGGAAAAAAGACAGTCCCTTCAACAAATGGTGTTGGGAAAACTGGATAGCCACATGCAGAAGAATTAAACTGGACCATTTTCTTACACCCTGCACTAAAATAGACTCAAAATGGATGAAAGAGCTCAGTGTGAGACAGGAATCAATCACAATCCTAGAGGAGAACACAGACAGCAACCTCTGTGACCTCTGCCCCAGCAACATCTTGCTAGACATGTTTCCAAAGGCAAGGAAAACAAAGGCAAAAATAAACAATTGGGACTTCATGAAGATAAAAACTTTTGCACAGCAAAGGAAACAGTCAACATATCTAAAAGGCAACCTACAGAATGGGGAAAGGTATTTGCAAATGACATATCAGAGAAAGGACTAGTATCCAAAATCTATAAAGAACTTATCAAAATCAACATCCAAGAAACAAATATACAGTCAAGAAATGGCATTAACAGACATTTCTCCAAAGAAGACATACAAATGTCCATCATATATATGAAAAAAAATGCTCGAGATCACTAATCATCAGGGAAATAGAAATCAAAACCACAATCAGGTAACACCTCACACCAGTCAGAATGACTAAAAGTAACACTCAAGAAATTACAGATGTTGGTGAGGATGTGGAGAAAGGGAAACCTCTTACACTCTTGGAATGTAAGCTGGGGCAGCCACTCTGGAAAACAGTGTGGATATTCCTCAAAAATTTGAAAATAGAGCTACCCTTTGACTTAGCTATTATGCTAATAGGTATTTACCCAAAATGTACAAAGTAGTGATCTGAAGGGGTACCTCCAACCCAATGTTTATAGCAGCAATGTCTACAATAGCCAAAGTATGGAAAGAGTCTAGATGTCCATTGACAGATGAGTGAATAAAGATGATGTGATATATCTATGTCTATGTCTTTGTCTATATCTATATCTATATCCATGTCTATATCTACATCTATATCTATCTATCTATCTATCTATCTATCTATCTATCTATCTATCTATCTATCATCTATCTATCTATCCCACCTGAGCACTGCTCAGCACCACAGATATGACCCTGGGAATGTTGTAGATATCTGATTATATAACGAGAGACAATGGAGTACTACTGAACCATCAACAAACATGAAATATTGCTATTTGCAACTAGGTGGCTAGAAGTAGAGTGTGTTATGCTAATTGAAATAAGTCAATCA
The DNA here is from genome assembly GCA_004023965.1 of Spilogale gracilis. Lineage (NCBI taxonomy): Eukaryota > Metazoa > Chordata > Mammalia > Carnivora > Mephitidae > Spilogale > Spilogale gracilis. Next base: position 45,570 of record PITA01008847.1, on the reverse strand, counting down.
AAGAAAGATTATTTTATGATCTCACTTAGATGTGGAATTTAAGAGAGAAAGCAGAGAATCATAGGGGAAGGGAGGGAAAAATAAAACAATATCAAAATCAGAGAGGGATACAAACCACAGAAGACTCATAATCATAGGAATTAAACTGGGTTGTTGTACTGAAGGGGGGGAATGGGGTAACTGGGTGATGGATAAGGAAGATCCATGATGTAATGTGCAGTGGTATTATATAAGACAGATGAACACTGAACTCTACCTCTGAAACTAAAAACGCATCCCATTAACTAATTGAATTCAGATTAAAAAATAAAATAAAATAAAGAAAAAGGTTAGAAAGAAAAATAATTAAAAAATAAAATTTAAGGGAGACACATACAAAATAGAAATAAATAAAAAATAAAAAATTTTCTGTATCAAAAAAAGAAAGAAAAATACAAAGCAAGAAACAACGAAAAATTACCAAAGAAAGCTAGAATCTGTTTCCCTAGAGCTGAAGTTTGCAGTACTCTATGATCAGTGGACTTGATTTGGAGTAGGATTTGTTTTGGTGCTCTAGGGGAGGAGCTTGCTTTTCTACTTCTCAGGCAGAATTGCTGTAATAGAGTTACATCCATAGGGAGCAGCAGGGCGCAGCTTGGTACAGCAGCTCCATTCTCCATTTGGTGGTGCTCTTTAGCTCACTGAGGTTTATCAAACTATTGGGGGGATGGGGATTAAATGGCTTCACTTTATTCTCTCTTCTGCAGAGGGGTAATACATGCCACCCCTCTTCAGGAAGTCTTCACGTATTTGCAAACATTCATCCTTCCTGTGTCCCTAGCTGTCTTCAGATCCTTGCCTTCTCCCTGTCTGTGTCTGAGCTTTCCACTTACCAGGCAGTACAGTGCACCTGTGTTTTTTCTCAGGTATGGTGATGTTTCAAAACCCCACAGTTCAGAGACCCTGGCGGTGCTGACCCATGCTGATCCTTTTGGGGAAGATCTTGCTGCACTCTGGCTAGTAGGCAGTGCCTGTGTGTACTACTGCACAGGTTTGGAGTTTATGTTAAATCACAACACACAGCAGGTGTTATGGATTGCTGCCCTCAGCTTGGGTCTTTGTTCTTATACTGGTGAATGGGACAGCTCAACATTGTCTGTAGTGTTCTTTGCCCATGGAAAGGCTGTATCACCTCTACCAAATGCACTCCAAGCAGGGAAACCGATTCTCCCCATGTGAACCAGCAGATCCTTAGCCTGCTGCTCCTGGGACTCTGTCCTGTTTACACCTGAACACAGCTCATCTCCCCAGGTACAGTCCTGGGAATGTTGCAGATGTCTGAAACTTCAGACTCTTCTCCACTATTCATAAAAAAAAAGTGGTACTGTTACTGTCTCCTTTTCCCCTGGCATTCGTTTTGGAGAACAGTTTTCTTGTACAGTCCCCTGCACACGTTTTTATTTTCATTCCCCCCCTGCTTTCTTTCTCTTCCTTCTCTCTCACTACTCTGTCTGTGATCAGGGCTCCCCACTCTGGACAGTGCCCCCCAGCTCTTTTCTCCCATGAATCAACTCTGCACAGTTCCTATCTTCCACAGATCATCTAGTTTGTAGACATGCAGCTTTGGTCGCTAAGACTTCCAATCAATTTCTTGGGTGTTCAGAATGATTTGATATTTATCAAGATGCATTTGAAGGAGGAGGCAGGATTAGGGTCACCCTATTCCTCTTCCATCTTACCTCTAAGTAACATAATGAAATGATAAAAGTGTGTTTTTTAGTGAACACTGAAAAATATGTTTACATAATTGCCTTTGTTAATATAGCTATGAGAAAGTAAGAAAGGCTATAGATCCAAGATAAAATGATTTTGGCATATTCTAGGGTGGTAAAAATTAGTTTGCCATATAAAAAGGATGCTAGCACAATATTTCATTTTTTTAAAAAAAACTAGGTTTAATTTATGGTTTAATCTTCTAAATTTCATATGTTGGTTTTACGAGTTAAATATGAATATTATGAGCTAAATGTTAATTGTTATGAGTTGAATGACTTTTGAGTTCTGTATTTCCATAGCTTATTAGAATTTAAAAATGCATGTACAAAATTGCATCTGACTAAATAAAATAAAATAATAAAGGATGACCTTTGAATATTTTATTTCATAAAAATATTAAAGATATCAATCACAATATTTTAATGTTTTAGCTAAATTGTAATATTCAGATCCTTAACTAACTTTAATAACCTATACCTGAGTTAATTAATGAACAACCATTGAATGCTTTTTTAATTTCTAAATTTAAAAAACGTATTAATCACAGATCTCAAAATGCAATTTTGGTTTATATTTCTTAAAATGACAAAAGATTATTTAAAATGCCTATAGAGGCTAACATGTATGTCTGTTGGTATGTGCATATATTTATTTTAACTTCCTCAAAATTGTTAAAGTAACATAAACTAAGCCTGCATTAAAAAAAAACAGCTGGACAATTCTTAATTTTTGATACTATACTTATGTGTCTGGAAAAAAAAGTAGTCAATTGCTTTGGTTAAACATATTAATCAATAGGTTCCAATTCAATATGGCAATAAAAATCTTGAACTCCCTCCTTCCATGTAGCACACCAAATTATACCTATTCACAGAACAATTCCTATTGAAGATCTGAGGGTTAACTGAACAGATTCTGCACATCAAAAAATATGGAGTGTGGGGAAAAAAAGAATAACAGGAGGTTTGGAAACAGGGTAACAAAGGGGACTTCCACTCCTGAGTCTGCAAACTGCAGTTTGGTGGGATGGTACTGAGGGACCAGGAACAGATTTCTCTGCCCTTGGCCACAGAGAAAAAAAATCTGGAGTTTAGAAGAGCAACCAGTATATAAAAAAGACAATACTAACTCCACCAAATGGCCAAGGAGTTGTGGGATTGCTCTCTGTATCAGAAAGACTTGACAGGCAACAAGTTTATATTTATCCTCCATCTTAAAAATGGAGAACAGGAGGATGGGGAAATAGAATAGAAGGACCATAAGCTTACTTCATCCATGGATACTAGATAACGCATACACCAATGTAAATAACCTAGAAAAGGACCTGAAGACAAACAGAACAAACTCCACAACTAAAGGTAGAAAACAGACCATATTGAAGAAGGTAGGAAGGGTGAAGTTGTGGTTTGGGAGGGAAAGGGACTTTGGCTATCTGAGGTGGGGTGGGAGCCAATGGTGCAAAGAAGGGGGAAAAACATACTATCACACTGGGGAGCCCAAATGAGGAAAATTAATCTCCATTACAACTGTCTTTGAAAGTGAGAGGGGCAGAATCTCATGAGTTATTACAACCAGCTGGAACTAAAGCCTGATTTTAAAAATCAACAGGCTCAGCTCTGGGAGACCCCATAGGGCACTAGGAAGTGGAGTCTCTGCCCTTAAAGAGACAGCAAGATGAACAGTCTACAGAATACAGCATGAAAATAGTAGTTTGAAAATGCTAAGGGCATTTGGGAGGGAGAGTAATTTACTCAGAGCATAACCTGAAGAGGGAGGTATTATGGGGAGACCCCTTCAAACATAAAGGAGCTGTCAGTGTCGGGGATGGTGCATGATCCGCCCCTCCTGCCATGCCCAAGCCACCAGAAACTTTGGTGGAGGTACCCGTGAATGTGAATGAAAGCCCCTCCGGGCTTTCCCCACCTAGAATCCGGAAAGCCACTTATCCTGTGGGCCAGGGCAATATGTCCTTTGTGTGCTTATCCAAGACATATAGTTCGATTTAATCCTCCTCCCAATAATAATATCTCTGTATCTCTTATCTGTATTTCTTGATCCCTCTGCCTCAATGGTCTCAACTTCCATGAGTTTAAGCAATCACTCTGTACCCTGCAGTAACAATACTAATCCTGTCTCTAGGGCGGGTGCAAAAGCAGTTAAAGATTTAACTGCACCACCCAACTTCCTCACTTTTGAATAATAAAAGACTGGGGCCCTTGTCAGTCAAGAGAGACTGAGACAAAGGCAGAAGCAGCAAGAGAGCTGGCAAAGAGCAAGAGAGAGAGAGAGAAAGCCAGATGCAGGTGAGAGCCTGCGAGGAGAGAGTGAGAGAGCCTGCGAGGAAAGAGCAAGGGAGCCTGCAAAGAGAGACAGAAGCAAAGCAAGAGGGCCAAAGCCAGAGCTAGAGAGCTAGAGCTAGAAAGCCAATGCTAAAAAGCCAGTGTGAGCCTGAGCCTGCTTCATAGGTCTCTCCTGACTGACCTCGGGTCTGTCAGCTTGCATCAGATTTCCGTGTCTGTGTCATTATTTCTCCCGCCAGATATCCCGTGGTTTGGGACCCACATCTCTGCCGAGGCTGGTCCCCGGCGGTGACATGGCAGGATCTATTTCCCTTTCCCACCTAGCAGCATAAACACAAGGCCAACTGTGGGGGACTAGCAAGGCATTTACAGTATCTTCCTGACACAAGACCCACCACCCTATGCTTGGGGGAGATCTGCCTTTTCTAGTCACACTTGTAACAGTCCCCATATTGTGCACTCCTGTCCCCAGAAGACTGATGCATACCCCACCAATACATTGTTTGTTGACCCACATATTTTGCAGGATCTCCAGTTCTGATGGTGGCAAGGTGGCAGGTCTCATCTCACAAGCAGACCAGTGCACACCTTGTTAAAATGTGTCCATCTGGCCAGGAATGAAACACTGCCCAAAATGCTTAAAGAGAGCCTCTGCAGACAACTGGACAGAATGAAAAATAAGTTCAGGAATCAACAGCAGAGCACAGACAATACAAATGGGAGACACTCCCTGAAGCACTGCGTCCTGGGGAACAGTAGACACTGTACTGCAGGGCACTACAGTACCTCTTTTTCTTAAGGCCATTATGTACAAGAGCAAGAGACAGCTGATTTTGGTAACACATAGAAGCAGATTCAGAGAGTTAGAAAAATATGAGAAGAAAGAATTGTGTCTCAAATGAAAGAAGAGGACCAAATCACGATAAGAGGACTGAGCAAAATGGATATAAGTAACATGTCTGATAGAGAATTTAAACTAATTATCATAAAGATATTCACAGGACATGGAAAAAGAATTGAGGACATCAGCAAGACCTGTAAGAAAGAGATAAAAACACACCAGTCAAAAATGAACATAATAAATGAAATTAAAAATACATGTGATGGAAAAAATAGAAGACTAGAGCAGAGGAAAAAATTAATGACCTGGAAAACACAGTAATGGAAATTAATCAACCTGACCAAATGAGAAGAAAATAAAATTATGCAAATTTAGAATATAATTAGGGAACTAAGTGACTCCATCAAGTGTAATAATAGTCACATTATAGGGATCCCAGAAGAAAAAGAGAAAAAAGGGGGCAGAAATTTTATTTGAAGAATAGCTGAAAACTTCCATAATTCAGGGAAGGAAACAGATACCTAGATACAGGAAGCACAGAGATCCCCCAACAAAACCAACCCAAGGTGGTCCACACCCTACACGTAGTAATTACAATTGCAAAAAAAAAAAAAAAAAGGATTGATAAAGAAAAAGATTAAAAGTATCAAAAGAATGGAGGGAGGCAAGATGGCAGAGAAGTTGGAGACCCTGCTTCAAATGGTCCTCTGAAGTGAGCTAAATATCTACCAGAACACTCTGAACACCTATGAAATTAGCTGGAGATGTAAGACTACACATTTCTGGATCTCTATGGGTCAGAAGAGCATCAGCGGAGAGGTAAAGCAGAGCAGGACAGCCCGGGCTGATTTCAGAGGAGAAACAGAAGGGGGAAGGAGCAACCAGAAGTGACCCAATGGAAAGTAATACTCTAATACAAAAGTGCCCTGTGCTTGGGGACTAGCATCAACTTTCAGTCTGGTTAAAAGCACCCCAAAACAAAAGGTCTTAAGAGACAACTGGAGGAATCTGACAGCTACTGGCAGGAACATAAAACTGTGGTCCTGGGCCAGCGGTAGAAGGTGCTCCCCGCTGCCTGAGTAAACCTGGAGGCGGGGGAAGTCCCTGAAACCATGTTTGCACCACCACTTGGGCTAGGCGTGCACAACCTGCTCCAGAGGTCACTCTTCCCACAGCCTTCTGTGTGATGTGGGGACAGCCAGATCCAAGAACACCCAGTGGGTGTGGACTCCAAATAGCAGACCCAACAGGGACAGGCTCGCAGAAACCAGTATCACTCACAAGGTAATGAAGGAACTAGCAGGTGCCTTGGGCACCATTATGGCTGGTGACTGGGGTCCGTGCTACCTGTGAGAGGTGGCAGGGTGCAGGGAAGAGTGCAGAGGAGGAGTCTGTGTGTACTGGATCACCCAGAGGAAAGCAGACTGACGCTTCATTCTGAGACAGAGGTCTGGGTGCAGACAGTGAACTTTGCTCTGACTCTCTAAAAAGCTGCAGAAAGCCCCAAAGAACAAAAGCCTGAAAAACCAGGTTCCATACAGACCAGCCCCCTGATAGGGGGCTTGGTCATTCAGCCTAGATTGACTGAAAAACAATGGAGCAGGCCCCTCCACCAGATGGCAAGCCAGAAGAACAAGAGGACAACCACCAAATGGTCTCCATAAAATTGTAAAACCCCAACATCAGGGAAAAAACCAGAATATTAAGTCCCGGTACTACCTGGAAACATGTACATTTTATAGATACAGCTTTTCATTTCATTTGTGTAACTTCCTTTCATTTTTATTTTTATTTTTTTTAATTTGAAAAACATTCTCAAGATTCTTGTTCTTTTATTTTTTAACCCACTTATTACAACTATATATTTAGTACATTCCATAATAACCTTTTAACTTGAACTTTTTTTTTCATACACATACCTGCATTTGTTTGTGTTTAAATACATATATAGATATAAGCTTCAAGGTAATTCTTCATTCCTATTCCATATTACCCCTATATATAAACCAGTTTTAATTTCCCTATAAATCTAGAAAGTTGAGTACTCTAAAATAACAATAATAACAAGATACACCGGAGGAACTGAAATACTTCCCTTGCCATAATGAGGATTTGTACTCAATTTCCCATCTTACTCTTCTGTCAGTGTTTCTGTGTATTTGTTTTTCCTTTGTATTATATAAATATTAATCTTGGGGGTCATTTGGTCTGGGTTTTACTTCTTGTTTTTTTTCCCCTATATTTTACTCTTGAAAGTCTTTTTACTTATTCCTTTTTGTTTTTGTGTGATATTAATCCTACCACTGGGGCTCATTTTGCCCGAGTTTTGTCTTGCATTTTATCTCTTTTTATTTCTTCTTCCTTTCAGGTGGTGACTTCTGATTGTTCCAAAACCTGGATCATGGTTGATATATTCAGCAATACATCCCCTCAAACACCCCTCACAAATATGACTCAGAGGAGGAACACCCAGCAGAAGAAAAGCTCAGAGACTGCAACACCTGTCAGAGAACTAATGGATATGGACATAAACAATATGACAGAAATGGTATTCAGGGTAGCAATCATCCAAGCAATGGCTAAGTTGGAAAAAACCATTAGTGGCAAGATAGAATCTCTAAGGGCAGAAATGAAAGCCGACTTGCAGGAGTTAAAAAATGCTATCATGGAGATCTAATCTAATTTAAACACTCTAACAGCTAGGGTAAGTGAAGCAGAAGATCACATTAGTGATCTAGAAGGCAGATTGATTAAGCAGGAGGAGCAGGAGAAGTCTTGGAACAAATAGCTAAAATCCCATGAAAAAAAGAATTAGGGAAATAAATGATGCCACAAAACTCTCCAATATCAGAATTATTGGAATCCCTGAGGAAGCTGAGAGAGAGATAAACCTAGAAGATATAGTTGAACAAATCATGGATGAAAATTTCCTAATATGGACAATGAAACAAGTGTTCATGTCCTAGAGGCAGAGAGTACACCCCCCCCAAGATCAACGAGGCTAGAAAATCCTCCAGGCACATAACTGTGAAATTCACAAATCATAAATTCAAAGAATATGACTTAGGGCAGCTAGGGGGAAGAGATCCCTTACATACAGATGGAGAAGCACCAGAATAACGTCAGACCTGTCCACAGAAACCTGGCAAGCCAGAAAGGGCTGGCAAGATATATTCAGGAAATTAAATGAAAAAATATGCAGCCAAGGATAATGTACCCAGCAAGGATGACCTTCAAAATGGAAGGAGAGATTAAGAGTTTCCAGGACCAGCATGGTCTAAAAGATTATGGGACCACCAAGGCAGCACTACAAGAAATATTAAGGGGGCTTCTATAAAAGAGGAATGAATCCAAGAGTGACACAGAACAGAAGTTTACAGAGATAATCTTGAGAAAGGAAAACTTCACAGGCAATAGGCTGTCAATAAAAAGTATTTTTCAATAAACACTCTCAATGTGAATGGCCTAAATATGCCAGTAAAATGGCACAGGGTTAGAGACTGGATAAAATGAGAGGACCATTCCATATGCTGTCTACAAGAGACACATTTTGAATCTAAAGATACATCCATACTGAAGGTAGGGGATGGAGAACCATCTTTCATGACAATGGACCTCAAGAGAAAGCTGGGGTAGTGACCCTCAAATCAGACAAATTAGATTTTAATCTAAGGACTGTAGTCAGAGATACAGAAGGACACTACATCATTCTTAAAAGGTCTATACAACAAGAAGATATAACAATTGTAAATATTTAGGCCCCCAAAATGGGAGCAGCCAACTACTTAAGCCAATTGTGAAGCAAAATAAAGAGTCACATTAACACGAATACACTATTGTAGGAGATCTTAACACACCACTCTCAGCAATGGACAGATCATCTAAACAGAAAATCAACAAGCAACTAAGAGGTTTGAATGACACATGGGACCAGATGGATCTCATAGACATATTGAGAACACTCTATCCTAAAACACCAGAATACTCTTTCTTCTCAAATGCACATGAAAATGTCTCCAGAATAGACCACATACTAGGTCAGAAATCAGGGTTCAACTGATACCAAAAGTCTGAAATTATTTCCTGCGTATTCTCTGACCACAATGTCTTGCAACTGGAACTCAACCACAACAAAAAGTTAAGAAGGATTTCAAACACTTGGAAGCTAATGACTATCCTGCTCTAGGATGTTTGGATCAACCAGGAAGTCAAAGAACTTAAACACTTCATGGAAATCAATGAGAATGAAGATACATCAATGCAAAGCCTATGGGATATTGTCAAAGCAGTCTTAAGGGAGAAACACATAGTCAACCTAAGCCTCTCTCAAAAAGTGAAAAAAAATCCTGAATACACCAACTCTCTTTACACCTTAAAATCATGGAAAATCAACAGCAAATTAAGCCAGCCCCACACACAAGAAGGAAAATAATTAAGATTTGAGCAGAGATCAACAAATTAGAAACTTAGAGATACAGCAGAACTCATCAATAAAACTAGAAGCTGGTTTGTTGAAAAAATTATTAAGATCAATAAACCATTGCCCAAATTAACCCCCCAAAAAGGGAGAGGACCCAAATTAATAAAATTATGAGTAAAAGTGGAGAGATCATGATTTAAGACCAAGGAAATAGAAACAATCATCAGAAATTACTATCAACAGTCATATATCAATAAAATAAACAACCTAGAAGATATGGATACATTCCTGGAAACCTATAAACTTCCAAGACTAAAACAGGAAAAAATTAACAACCTGAATAGACCAATATCTAGTACTGACATTGAAGCAGTGATCAAAATCCTCCCTAAAAACAAGAGCCCAGGCCCTGATGGATTCCCAGGGGAATTCTACCAACCATTCAAAGAAGAAATAATACCTATTCTCCTGAAGCTGTTTCAAAAAATAGAAGCAGAAGGCAACTTCCAAACTCTTTCTATTAAGCCAGCATTATTTTAAGCCCCAAACCAGACAAAGACTCCATCAAAAAGGAGAATTTCAGACCAATATCACTGATGAACATGGCTGCCAAGATTTGTAACAAGATCCTAGCTAACAGGTTCCAACAGTACGTGAAAAAGATTACCCACCATGACCAGGTGGGATTTATCCCTGGGATGAAGTGTGGTTCAACATTCAAATCAACCATAGTGATAGAACAAATCAATAAGAGAAGAGGGAAGAACCACATGGTCCTCTTATGATACAGAAAAAGCATTTGACAAAATAGAGCATCCGTTCCTGATTAAAACTCTTCAAATTATATGGATAGAAGTAACATTTCTCCACGTCATAAACTCAATCTATGAAAAACCCACAGCAAATATCATTCTCAATGGGGAAAAACTGACAGCCTTACTGTTAAGATCAGGAATAAGACAAGGATGCCTACTCTTGCCACTATTGTTCAACATAGTGTTAAAAGTCCTAGCAACATCAATCAGACAACAAAAAGAAATAAAAGACATTCAAATTGGCAAAGAAGAAGTCAAATTCTCTATCTTCACTGATGACATGATACTTTACATGGAAAACCCAAAAGACTCTACATCGAAATTACTAGAACTCATACAACAACTCAGTAATGTGGCAAGATACAAAACCAATGCACAGAAATTAGTTGCTTTCTTATACACTAACAATGAATATATAGAAAGGCAAATGTGATAATCAATACCATTTACTATACCAGCAAAAAAACTTAAGACACCTAGGAATAAACCTAACCAAAGAAGTTAAGGATCTGTACTCGAGGAACTACAGAACCCTCCTGAAAGAAATTGAAGAAGACACAAAAAGATTGAAGAGCATTCCATGCTCATGGATCAGAAGAATAAACATTGTTAAAATGTCTATACTGTCCAGAGAAATCTATACTTTCAATGCCATCCTGATCAAAATTCCACCAGGATTTTTCAAAGTGCTGGAAAAAGAATCCTCAAATTTATATGGAACCAGAAAAGACCCTGAATTGCTAAGAAAATGTCCAAATAAATAAATAAACAGAACTGGGGGCATGATGTTTCCTGATTTCAAGCTTTATTACAAAGCTGTGATCACCAAGTAGCATGGTAACAGCACAAAAACAGAAACACATACCAATGGAAAAGAGTGGAAAGCCAGATATGGAACCACAACTCTATGGTCAAATGATTTTCGACAAATCAGGAAAAAGTATCCACTGGAAAAAAGACAATGCCCTCAATAAATGGTTCTGGGAAAGTTGAAAAACTACATATCGAAAAATGAAACTGTACATTCTCTTAAACCACACAAAAAGATAAACTCAAAATGTATGAAAGACCTCAATGTGAGGCAGGAATCTACCAAAATCCTAGAGAACATAGGCAGTAACCTCTTTGACATTGGCCACAGCAACTTCTTTCAAGACACATCTCCAAAAGCAAAGGAAACAAAAGTGAAAATGAACTTTTGGGACTTCATCAAAATAAAATACTTCTGTACAGCAAAGAAAACATTCAACAAAACAAAGAGGCAATCCATGGAATGGGAGATGATATTTGCATTTGACACTACAAATGGCTGATATCCAAGATCTATAAAGAACTCCTCAAACTCAATAACTGAAAAAAAGATGGTCACATCAAAAAAATGGGCAGGAGACATGAACAGGCACTTCTCCACAGAAGACAAACAAATGGCTAAAGACACATGAAGAAAATATTCATCAGCACTAGCTATCATGGAAACTCAAATGAAAACCGCATTGAGATACCCAATTACACCAATTAACAGGACAGGAAACACCAAGTATTGGAGAGGCTGTGGAGAAAGGGGAACCCTCCTCCTGTAAGTTGGCAAAGCCACTTTGAAAAACAGTGTGGAGATTCCTGAAAAAAAATTAAAAATAGAGCTACCCTATGACCCTGCAATTGCATTACTGGATATTTACCCCAAAGATACAGATTTAGTGAAAAGAAGGGCCGTATGTACCCCAATGTTCATAGCAGCAATGGCCACAATCGCCAAACTGTGGAAAGAGCCAAGGTGCCCTTCAACAGAAAAATGGATAAAGAAGATGTTGTCCATATATACAATGAAATATTACGCCTCCATGAAAGGATGAATACCCAACTTTTGTAGCAACATGGATTGGATTGGAGGAGATTATGCTGAGTGAATAAGCCAAGCAGAGAAATTCAAGTATCATATGGTTTCACCAACTTTTGGAGCATGAGGAGTAATACAGAGGACAGTAGGAGAAGGAAAGGAAACATGAATTGGGGTAAATCAGGGAGGGGAATGAAACATGAGAGACTATGGACCCAGAAACAAACTGAGGGTCTTGGAGGGGATGGAGTAGGAAGATGGGTGAGCCTGGTGGTGGGTATTGAGGGCACGTATTGCATGGAGCACTGGGTGTGGGGTATAAACAATGAATCTTGGAACACTGAAAAAAAATTTAAAAACTGTGTCATCATTAGCTATCAAGGAAATTCAAATCAAAACCATGTTTAGATACCACCTTACACCAGTCAGATTGACCAAAATTAACAGGACAAGAAACAACTAGTGTTGGAGAGGTTGTGGAGAAAGGGGAACCATCTTACACAGTTGGTGAGAACCCTCTTATACTCTTGGTAGAATGCAAGTTGGTGCAGCTTCTTTGAATAACAGTGGGGAGATTCCTTAAAAAATTAAAAATAGAGATACCCTATGACACTGCAATTGCACTACTGGGTATTTACCTTAATGATACAGATGTAGTGAAAAGAAGGGTCCTTTGTACCCCAGTGTTCATAGCAGCAATGGCCACAATTACCAAACTGTGGAAAGAGACAAGGTGCCCTTAGAACAGACGAATGGATAAAGAAGATATGGTCCATATATACAATGGGATATTATGCCTCCATCTGAAAGGATGAATACTCAACTTTTGTAGCAACATGGACGGAACTGGAGGAGATTATGCTGAGTGAAATAAGCCAAGCAGAGAAAGTCAAATATCCTATGTTTTCATATTCTTATGGAGCATAATGAGTAATATGGAGGACAGTAGGAGAAGGAAAGGAAATGTGAATTGGATAAATCAGGGAGGGGAATGAAACATGAGAGACTATGGACTCAAAAACAAACTGAGGGTTTTGGAAGGGCGGGGGTGGGAGGATGGGTGAGCCTGATTGTTGATATTGAGGGCATGTATTTCATGGAGCATTGGGTGTGGGGCATAAACAATGAATCTTGGAACACTGAAAAAATATAATAAAGTAAACATAAAAAATAAATAAAGAAATGTTAAAAATATGCTGAGTGTAGGGCATGTGGGTAGCTCCGTGGGTTAAAGCCTCTGCCTTCAGCTCAGGTCATGATCTCAGGGTCCTGGGATCAAGGCCCCCATCAGGCTCTCTGCTCAGTGGGGAGCCTGCTTCCTCCTCTCTCTCTGCCTGCTTCTCTGCCTACTTGTGATCTCTCTCTGTCAAATAAATAAATAAAATCTTTTAAAAAGGTACTGAGTGTAAAGGGAGAATCATATTTAGTGAAAAGCAAACTATTAAATAATGACAACTTAAGTGTGAAAAAAAGTAGCAAAAGTAAAGAAGGGAGGTACATACAATGGAAAACCAATTGCAGTAACATCAGGTTTTTCAGTAGAATCTTTGCAGATCAGAAAGGAGGACCATGATATATTCAATGTGCTGAAATGGAAAAATCTGGAGGCAAAAATACTCTACCCAACAGGGCTGTCATTTGGTATGGAAGGAGAGATAAAGAGTTTTCCAGACAAACTTAAACCAAAGGAGTTCAGGATAACTAAACCAGTCCTCAATGAATATTAAAGAGGATTCTAAGAGGAAAGGAACAACCTTAAGTGACAATCTGAAGAATAAGAAACACAAAAGCAGTAAAAATATGTATTTCTGTTAAAATCAGTCAAAAATCCATAAAATAAAAAGATGTAAAATATGGCATTATATACCTAAACCGTGGGAGGAAGAAGAGGAAACAATGGGTTCAAACTTTATTGAACATCAACTTAATATATATGTTGCTGTTTGCAGAAAATTTTATACACAAACCTCATAGTAACCACAAATCAAACACCAGTAATGTGCATGTGAAGAATAAAGTGGAAGAAATTAAAGCATATCACTAAAGAATGACAAAAAACCATGAAAGAGAAGAAAAATCAGAGAGAAACTAAAAAACAACTACAAAACAAGAAAATAGTTGTGACATATATAATTATCGATAATTTCTCTGAATGGAAATGTACAAAATGCTCCTATCAAAGACATAGGATGCCAGAACAGATTTAAAAAAGACTCACCTCGGGGCACCTGGGTGGCTCTGTTGGTTAAGTGACTGCCTTTGGCTCAGGTCATGATCCAAAGACCCTGGATTGAGCCCTACATCAGACTCCCTGCTCAGTGGAAAGCCTGCTTCTCCCTCTCTCACTCTCCCTGCTTTTGTTCCCTCTCTAGCTGTGTTTCTCTCTGTCAAATAAATAAATAAAATATTTTTAAAAAGACCCACCTATATCCTGCTTATGTAACACTCATTTCAGATCCTCAGTCACCTGCAGATTGGACTTGAGGGAATGGAGAAGTATTTATCATGCAAACAACCAACAAAAGAAAGCCAGGGTGGTAATACTTTTTAAAAAAATATTTTATTTATTTATTTGACAGAGAGAGTTCACAAGTAGGCAGAGAGGCAGGCAGAGAGTGAGGAGAAAGCAAGGTCCCATGCAGGCCTCGATCCCAGGACCCTGAGATCATGACCTGAGCCGAAAGCAGAGGCTTAACCCACTGAGCCACCCAGGCACCCCAGGGTAGTAATACTTATATCAGACCAAAGAGACATTATAACAGAGACAAGAGACAAAAATGGACAGTATAAAATAATAAAGAGCAATTCAACAAGAAGATATAACACTTGTAAAGATTTATGCACCCAACATGGGAGCATCAAATACACAGAAAAGTTAATAACAAACATAAAGGAACTAATCAATAGTAATACAAAAATGGTACTGGATTTTAACACCTCCCATACACCAATGGACTAATAATCCAAACAGGTAATCAACAAGGAAACAGTGGCTTGTATAACACATGGAACTTGATAGACTTAATGGATATATACAGAACATTCCTTCCTAAAACAGAGAAATGCACATTATTTTCAAGTGCACATGGAACAGTATCCAGAATAGACCACATATTAGGCAACAAAAAGTATCAAGAAATTTATAAAGCATGAAGTCATACCATTTATACCTTGTAATCACAATGCTATGAAACTAGAATCAAGCACAAGAAAAAATCAGGAAACACCACAAGTACATGGAGGTTAAATAACATGCTATTAAGGAATTAATAGGTCAATCAAGTAATAAAACAAGAAATAAATATTACATGGAAGCAAATGAAAATGCAAACACAATGCTCCCAAATCTTTGTGATATAGTGAAAGTGATTCTAAGAGTGAAGTTTATACCAATACACACCTACCTCAAGAAGCCTGAATTATCTCAAATAAACAACCTAACCTTATACCTGAATGATCTAGGAAAAAAGAAGAACAAACAAAACCCAAAACAAACAGAGGGAAAGAAATAATAAAGATTAAAACAGATATAAATGATATGTCAAAAAAAGCAAAACAAAACATAATAGAAAAGATCAATGAAACCAGGAGTTGGTTCTATGAAAAGAGCAACAAAATTGATAAAGCTCTAGCCAGACTCACCAAAAAAGAAAAAAAAAAAGAGATGACTCAAATAAATAAAATCACATATGAAAGAGAAAAAAAATAACCAATACCACAAAAATACAAACAACTGTAAGAGAATATTATAAAAAGTTATATGTCAACACATTGGACAACTTACAAGAAATGCATAAATTCCTAGAAACATATAATCTACCAAAACTAAAGCAAAAATAAATAGGAAATTTGAACAAACTATTTCCTGCAATGAAACTGAATCAGAAATACAAAGTCTCCTAACAAACAGAAGTCCAGGATTAGACAGCCCACAGGTGAATTCCATCAAACATTTAAAGAAGAGTTAATACTTAATCTCAAACTATTCCATAAAAAGAAGTGGAAGGATAACTTTCAAATTAATTCTGTGAGGCTGGTATCACACTGATATCAAAGCTAGAAAAAGAACCATAGAAAAAGAAAACTGGAGGCCAATATCTCTGATGGACTTAGATGAAAATATCCTCAACATATTACTAACAAACTAATTTTTAAAAAAATCAACAAAAAGTGGGATTTATTCCCAGGCTGCAGCTGTTGTTCAATATTAGCAAATAAATCAATGTAATATATCAGGTCAATAAGAGAAAGCATAAAAACCATATGTTCTGGGGGCGCCTGGGTGGCTCAGTTGGTTAGGCAACTGCCTTCGGCTCGGGTCATGATCCCGGAGACCCGGGATCGAGCCCCACATCCGGCTCCCTGCTCGGCGGGAAGTCTGCTTCTCCCTCTCACTCCCCCTGCTTGTGTTCCCTCTCTGGATGTGTTTCTCTCTGTCGAATAAATAAAATCTTTAAAAAAAAAAAAACACCATATGTTCTGTTCAATAGATGCAAAAAGAGCATTTCATAAAGTACAATATCCACTTGTGATAAAACCCTCAACAAAGTAGGTTTAGTGGGAACAAACCCCATCATAATAAAGGCCTTATATGAAAAACCTACAACTATCATAATCATCAGTGGAGAAAATCTGAGAACTTTCTCACTAAGGTCAGGAACAAGACAAGGATGTCCACTTGCACCACTTCTATTCAACATAGTAGTGGATGTCTGAGCCACAGCAACTAGATAACAACAACAGAAATATATTGCATACAAATCAGTAAGGAAGAAGTAAAATGTTCACTATTTGCATATGACATGAACCTAAAGACTTAACTCTAAAACTACTGTGATTATTAAATGAATTCAAATAAATTGCAGGATGTAAAATCAGAGTACAGACATCTGACACATTTTTATAATAATGAAGAAGCAGAAAGAAATTAAGAAAAGTTCCATTTACAACTGCACCCCAAAAAAACCCAGCTAGAACTAAACCTAACTAAAGAAGTGAAAGACCTATATGTTGAAAACCATGTCATTGATAAAAGAAATTGAAGATGACACAATAAAATGCAAAGGCATTCCTTGCTTAAAGGTTGAAAGAACAAATATTGTTAAAATGCCTATTCTACACAAAAAATGCATACATTTAATGTAATTCCTATCAAAATACCAACAGCATTTTTCAATGAACTAGAGGAAACAATCCTAAAATTTGTATGGAACCACAGAGGATCCTAAATAGTGAAAGCAACTTTGAAATAGAAAAGCAAAGCTGAAGCCATCACAATTCTGGACTTTAATTTAAATTGCAAAGCTGTAGTAATCAAAACAGTACAGACTGGCACAAAAACAGGCACATAGATCAGTGGAACAGAATAGAAAACTCAGAAATAAACCTATAATTTTAATATCAATTAATATTTGACAAAGGAGAAATGAATATCCAATGGGGAAATGATAGTCTCTTCAAGAAATTATGTTTGTAAAACTGGACAACTACATGCAAAAGAAAGAAACTGGACAACTTTCTCATACCATACTCAAAAACAAATTTAAAATGTATTAAAGACTTAAATGTTAAACCTGAAACCATAAAAATTCTAGAAGAGAGCAGGTAGTAATTTCTCTGACATGAGCCCTAGTAACATCTTTCTAGATATGTCTCCTGAGACAACGGAAACAAAAGGAAAAAAAATATTGGGCCTATAACAAAATAAAAAGCCTCAGCATTGTGAACAAAACTAAAAGGCAGGCATGAAGGGGATGGTACCTTTTTCACAGAGTGAATTCAGGGAGAGAGGAAGACAACAGAAGAGAGAGCAGCACATAGAGTTCACAAAATATGCTTCACTGAAGGGATCCCCTGGGTCACAATGGGAGAGATCACTCACCTTCCTGGAGTACATTTTGAAGGGGGTACTTTGCTTCTCCAAGGACAAAAGGCCTGCCAACAGCAGATGAGTGGCCTTTCAACAGCAGAGGACAGAAACATTCATGCAGAGGGCAGATGGCTTGGTTGCAACCCGTGGAATGAGAGAAGATATTTGCAAATGACATTTCGGATAAAGGGCTGATATCCAAAATGTATAAAGAACTTATGAAACTCGATACACCAAAACAATCCAGTTTGAAATGGGCAGAAAAAATGAACAGACACTTCTAAAAAGACCTTCAAATGGCTAATAGACAGATGAAAAAATGCTGCACTTGACTTGTCATCAGGGAAGTAGAAATCAAAAGCATAATTTGATACACCCTTACACTAGTCGGAATGGCTAAAATTAACAAGACAGAAAACAACAAATGTTGGCAAGGACATATAGAAAAGGGAACCCTCTTACACTGTTGGTGGGAATGCAAGCTGGTGCAGCCACTCTGGATAACAGTGTGGAGATTCCTCAAGACATTAAAAGTAGAACTATCCTATGACCCAGCAATTGCACTACTAGGTATTTACCCCAAAGATACAGATGTAATGCAATGAAGTGGCACCTGCACCATAATGTTCATAGCAGCAATGTCCACAACAGCCAAACTGTGGAGGGAGTCGAGATGTCCTTCAACAGATGAAAGGATAAAGAAGATGTGGTCCATATATGCAATGGAGTATTACTCAGCCACAAGAAAGGATGAATACCTACCATTTACATCAACACGGATGGAACTGGAGGGTATTCGGCTAAGTGAAATGAGTCAATCAGAGAAAGATAATTATCATATGGTTTCACTCATATGTGGAACATAAGAAATAGCACAGAGGATCATATGGGAAGGGAGGGGAAAGTGGGAAGAAATCAGAGGAGACAAACCATGATGGGGAAAAAAAAACTGAGAGTTATGGAAGGGGAGGTGGGTGGGGGGATGGGGTAGCTGGGTAATGGGCATTAAGGAGGACACATGATGTGATCAGCACTGGGTATTATATGCAACTGATGAATAATTGAACACTACATCTGAATCTAATGATGTACTATATGTGGGCTAATTGAATTTAAATTAAAAAATAATAATACCTATCATACTCATAATATTTAAAAAATGAAAATGGAAGGAAAACCTCCAAACTCATCTCTGAGGCAAGTGTTATCCTGATTCCAAAACTAGACAAAGACTCCACCAAAATGGAGAACTACAAGCCAATATTCCTGATGAACATGGATACCAAATTTTCAGCAAAATAGTAACAAGTCAAATACAACAGTACATTAAAGGAATCACCTATCACAATAAGGTAGAATTTATATCTGGGATGTAAGTGTGGTTCAATATTCACTAATCAATCATCACAATACATCACATTAATAAAAGAAAGGTTAAGAACAATTTGATCCTCACCACAGTTGCAGAAAAAGTATTGACAAAGTACAATATCCATTCATGAAAAAAACTCTCAATGAAGTAGATATAGAGGAAACATATCTCAACATCATAAAGGCCATATATGAAAAACCCACAGCTAATATTATCCTCAAGGAGAAAAACCTGAGTTTTCCTCTAAAGGCAGGAATAATACAGGGATGTCCATTCTCAGCAGTGTTATTTAACACAGTAATTGAAATCCTAGCCCCAGTCATGAGACAACAAAAAGTACTAAAAAGCATTCAAATTGGCAGAGAAGAAGTCAAATTCTTTCTATTTCCAGGTGGTTTGATATTCTATATAGAAAACCCCCAAAAAACCTCCAGCCCAAAAATTGCTAGAAGTGATACATGAATTCAGTAAATTGCAGGATACAAAATCAATGTACATAAATCTGTTGCATTTCTAAACAACAAGGAGCAGCAGAATGATAAATGAAGGAATCAATATCATTCACAATTGCACCAAAACCGTAAGACCTGTGGGGGAAAACAAACAACTGAAGAAGTAAAAGATCAACACTTGAGAATTATAAAACATGTATGAAAGAAATCAAAGATGTCACAAAGAAATGGAAAAACATTCCATTCTCATGGATTGGATGAAGAAATACTGTTAAAATGTCTATACCACCCATAGCAATCTACACATTTAATGCAATCCCTATGAAACTAATCATCAGCATTTTTCACAGAGCAAGAGCAAACAAAGCTAATATTTGTCCAGAACCACAATAAAGCCTAAAGAATCAAAGCAATATTCAAAAAGAAAAACAAAGCTGGAGATATCAAAATTTTGGACTTCAAGGTATATTATAAAGTTGTTGTGATCAAGAGTGTAGGGTACTGTTTTGGGGTGCCTGGGTGGCTCAGTCAGTTAAGCATCTGCTTTTGCTTAGGTCATGATCCTGAAGTCCTGGGATAGAGCCTTGCATTGGGCTGTTTGCTCAACAGGGAATCTGCTTCTCCCTCTCCTTCACCCCCCCCCCCCGAGCTTGTGCTCACTCTCTCGCTCTCTCTCTAATAAATAAATAAATAAATAAATAAATAAATAAACAAATAAATAAATAAAATCTTAAAAAAAACCACCAAAAACATACATATAGATCAATGGAACAGAATAGAAATCCTGGAAATGAACCCACTAGTATACGGTCAACTAAGCTTCCAGAATTGCAGGAAAGAATATCCAATGAAAAAAAAGACAGACTGTTCAACAAATGGTGCTGGGAAACCTGGATAACAACATGCAAAAGAATGAATCTGGACCATTTTCTTATACCATACACAGAAATGAATTCAAAATGGATGGAAGATCTAAATGTGAGACCAGAAACCATCAAAATCCTAGAGAAGAACACAGACAACAACTTATATGACAATAGCCCTACCAACTTTTAGTAGATACATCTCTGGAGGCAAGGGAAACAAAAGAAAAAATGAAAAATAATGGGACTTCATTAAGATAAAAAGTCTGTGAAATTAAGGAAACAATCAAGAAAACTAAAAGGCAACATACAGAATTGGAGAAGACATTTGCAAATGGCATATCTGATAAAGGGTTAGTATCCAAAATGTATAAAGAACTTACCAAATTCAACACCAAAAACCCAAGTAATCCAGTTAAGAAATGGGCAGAAGACATGAGGAATAGATATTTCTTTTTTCCCCAAGAAGACAACCAAATGGCCAAAGGACACGCAAGATACTCAACATCACTAATCATCATCAAAACTATAGGGAGATATCACCTCACACCAGTTCAAAAGGCTAAAATTTACAATTTACAACAGATATTGGCTAGGATGTGGATAAAAGGTAATAGTCTTACACTTTTTGTGGGAATGAAAACTGCTGCAGCCATTCTAGAAACTGGTATGGAAGTTCCTCAAAAAGTTAAAAATAGAACTATCCTACTAGCCAGCAATTAATTGCACTACTAGGTATTTACTCAAAAAATACACAAATTGATTTGAAAGGACACAGGTGCCCTGAAATTCATAACAGCATTATCAACAATAACCAAATTATGGAAAGAGCCCAAATGTCCACTGACTGATGAAGGCATAAAGAAGTCATGGAAAAAAAAATTATATATATATATATATATATATATATTCATTTTTTATGGCTGAGTAATATATACATATTACTCAGCCATAAAAATGAATGCTTCTAGGAATTTCTAGGAATGTTTCTAGGAATTTATTTATTTCTTCCAGATTTCCTAATTTGTTGGCATATAATTGGTCTTAATATTCTCTTATCATTGTTGGTGTTGGTTGTGATATCTCTTTCATTCATAATCTTATTTGTTTGGGTCCTTTCTCCTTTTAGTAAGTCTGGTTAGGGGTTTATCAATCTTATTAATTTTTCAGAGAACCAGCTCGTATTTTCATTGACCTACTGTATTTTTTTATTTCCACATGATTGATTTCTGCTCTAAACTTCATTATTTCTCTTCTCCTACAGGATTTAGGCTTTATTTGTTGTTCTTTTCCCAGTTCCTCTAGGTATATGTTTAGGTTGTGTACTAGAGACTTTTCTTGCTTCTTGAGGAAGGCCTGTGTTGTTATACACTTCCCTTTTAGTACCACCTTTGCTGTATCCCAAAGGTTATGAATTGTTGTGTTTTCATTTTCATTTGCTTCCATATACTTTTTAATTCTTCTTTAATTCCATGGTTGGACCATTCATTCTCTAGTGGGATGCTCTTAACCTTTATGTATTTTGTGATCTTTCCAAATTTCTCCTTGTGGTTGACTTCAATTTTCATGCTGCTCTGGTCTGAAAATATGTGTGGTATGATATCAGTCTTTTTCTACCAGTTAAGAACTGATTTGTGACTCAGTATGTGATCAATTCTTGAGAATGTTTCATAAACACTCAAAAATAACGTGTATTCTGGTGTTTTAGGAAGAAATGTGAATATATCTGTGAAGTTCATCAGGTCCAGTGTGTCATTCAAAGCCCTTGTTTTCCCACTTTTCACTGAGCCTTCACAGAAAAGCAATCATTCTTGTCTCCCAGTTTCTGTCAGAGCTTTTTGTTCACCCTACTTGTGAATGAGCATTTTATCTCAGGCACGTAAATGAATTTTAAAATTTCCAATTTTAGACTCCCACGGTGCAGACCCATGCTGTTCTTCCTGGGGATGGGGTTGTCTCACCACACTTCTGCTTTTGGTAGACTCCTCCCAGGAAAGTGGTTGCTGGACAGTGCATCAGTTCACAGTTTATGGCAACACAGAGGAGAAAGCTGGCACCTAAACTGAGTGTTCTTAGCTGGCTTCCCTGCTCCTATGCCAGGGAACTCCACCACACTCAGGCACTATGCATTCTTGCAATCCCAGGGATTCTAAGATCGCACTGTCACATCTGGGATTCCACCACTCTTCACCACCTGAGCGCCTTTAATTCAAGTACATTCCCCACTGTAGCAGACTTCTAAAAGTTCCAATTTTGTATTCTTCTGCTTAAACACTTTGCAGTGGCCTCCTTAAACAGGCTTCTGCCTCTCAGCTACAACCTCAGCTATAGCACTGGATTCAAATCTCCACATCTTCGACCTTCCAAATGGTGGCCATTTTTCTATTTGTATATTTGCAGTGTTTGTTTTCTTAGATCTATGATTGATTTCTTGGATGTTCAGAATGATTTGACAAATACCTAGTTGTACTTGAGGGACAAAACAATTTAGAGACCCCCCCTACTCCTCCTCAATCTTAACTCTTCCTTCAGGTCAGCTATAAAAAAGAATGAAATCTTGGGCGCCTGGGTGGCTCAGTTGGTTAAGTGACTGCCTTCGGCTCAGGTCATGATCCTGGAGACCTGGGATCGAGTCCCACATCGGGCTTCCTGCTTCAGCGGGAAGCCTGCTTCTCCCTCTCTCAATCCCTCTGCTTGTGTTCCCTCTCTGGCTGCATTTCTCTCTGTCAAATAAATAAATAAAATCTTTAAAAAAAAATGAAATATTGCCATTTAAACGACATAGATGGAGTCAGAGAATATTAAGCAATGTGAAATAATTCAGTCAAATACAAATACCACATGTTTCACTCATAGGTGGAATTTAAGAAATTAAACAGATGAATATAGTGCAAAAAAGGAAAAAAAAAAGAGATGCAAACTAGAAAACAGACTCTTAAGTATACAGACCAAACCCAGGGTTACTGGAGGGGAAGTGGGTGGAAGGATGGGTTAAATGGGTAATGAATATTAAAGGCAGCACTTTTGATGAGGACTGCATTTTGTTTATAAGTGATGAATCACCAAATTCTATACCTGAAACTACTAATAAACTGTATGGTAACTAACCGGAATTTAAATAAAAGCTGTAACATGGAAACATAAAGAACTATATGGTAATAAAGTGAACAACTTTTCATCAATGCATATATTTCTACAAACATGCAATCATCTAAAACTGAATCAGGAAGAAATAGAAAATCCAAATGGACCAATTACTAGTAACAGAATTGAATCAGCAATCAGAAAACTTCCAAAAATCAAAGGTCTATGGCTAGAAGAATTCACTAGTGAAATCTACCAAACATTTAAAGAAGAGTCAATACCTATTCTCTTTATTCCAAGAAAGTTAAGAGGAAGGAAAGCTTTCAAATACATTGTATGAGGTTAGAATTACCCTGGTACCAAAGTCAAATAAGAACACTATAAAAAATAAAATTAAAGGTTATTCCTGATAAGCACATATACAGAAATCCTCAACAATATATTAACAAACTGCATTCAGTAATTGAACATTAAACAGTAAAAGGATTATTCACCATGATCAAGTTAGAGGTAGTCTTGGATGCAAGGAGGGTTCAATAACCACAAATAAATGAACTTGATACATCACATTAACATGAGAAAAAATAAAAATTATATAATCATCTTGATATGTGCAGTGAAAGTATTTAACAAATTTCATCACCCATTTATGATAAAAATTCTCAGTATCCTGGGTTTTAGGAAACATACCTCTGCACAGTGAAGGCCATATATGAAAATCCCACAGCTAGGATCCTACACAATGATGAAAAACAGAACATTTCCTCTAAGATCAGAACAAGAATAAGGATGTCCACTCTTTCCATTTTTGTTCAACACAGTAACAGAAGTCCTAGCTGTGGCAATTAAACATGAAAAAGAAATAAAATTGTCCAAATTGGCAAGAAATAGAATTGTCACTGTTTTCTGATAACATGACAATAAATACAGAAAACCCTAAAGTGTCTGTCAAAACACTACTAGAAGTAATAAATGAATAACTATGTTTGTTGGATATGAAATTAATATGCAGATATCTTTGCATTTCTATACACTAATTACAAATTAGCATTAAAAGAAATTAGGAAAGCTATTAGATTTACAATTGCCCCTAAAAGAATAAAATATCTAGGAATAAAGTCAATTAGGAGATGAAAGACCTATACTCTGAAAACTATAAAACATTGGTCAAAAAAATTGAAGACAACATAAATAAATACAACCACATTTCATGCTCATGAATTGGAACAAATTAATATTGTCAAAATGTTCATACTACTCAAAGCATTCTACAGATTCAGTGCAAACCCTATCAAATACAAATAGTACTTGCCACAGAACTAGAGCAAATATCCCTAACATTTGTAGAAACACGAAAGACCCTGAATAGCCAATGAAATCTTAAGAAAGAAGAACAAAGCTGAGGTATCACAATTCCAGATATCAAGATATACTATAAGCTGTAATAATTGAAGCTGTATTGTACTGGCATTAAATAGACACATAAATCAATGGAACAGAATATAGAACCCAAAAATAAACCCAATATGGTCAACTTATCTATGACAAAGGACAGTAATATAAAGGGGAAGATAGTTTCTTCCATAAATGGTGCTGGGGAGACTGGTCACCTACATGCAAAAGAATGAAGCTTGTACAACATTCTTACTCAATACACAAAAGTAAACTCAAAATGGATTGAAGACCTAAATGTGAGACAGAAAACCATAAAACTCCAAGAAGGAAACTG
The DNA here is from genome assembly GCA_004023965.1 of Spilogale gracilis. Taxonomy (NCBI): domain Eukaryota; kingdom Metazoa; phylum Chordata; class Mammalia; order Carnivora; family Mephitidae; genus Spilogale; species Spilogale gracilis. Next base: position 20,233 of record PITA01008847.1, on the reverse strand, counting down.
GCTGTACTTACATTTACATGCCCTTAGCAACATTTTTTTAATGTATGTCTCTTCAGGCATCAAAAAAAAAAAAAAAGCAAATATAAACTGTTGGGACTACACCAAAATAAAAATCTTTGGCACAGTGTAGAAAACCATCAACAAAACAAAAAGGTAACCTACTTAATGGGAAATGATATTTGCAAATGATATAGCTGACAAGGGGTTAATATCCAAACTAATAAAAGAACTTATATAACTGAACACCAAAACAAAAACTAATTATCTTATTAAAAAAATGAGGAGAGAGGGAAAAAAGATGGCGGGAGGTGAGGTGACCGCATTTTGGGGAGTCCCCAGAAGTGAGCTCAGTTCCTGCAAAAAACACTACAGGAACACTGTGAGCACCCACGAAATCAGCCTGAAATGTGATATTTTGCACTTCTGGATCACCATGGGGGACAAAAACCATCGGCAAAGAGGTAGGGAGAAGTGAGAGCAATTGGAGGGTTACCCCCAAAGACTGGGGGGGGACCCACAGAGGTGACCCGTTGAAAGGCAATACGCCAGCATGAAAGTGCTCTGTGTTAGGGGAACAACAGCAGATTACGGTCTGATTCAAAACAAACAGAAACGGAGTACCTGAGGGGCAGCCGGGGAATCAGGATTACAGATCTGAGGAAAGAAAATGAGCCCCAGTGCAGAGCTAGGGAACTCAGAGCCAGCGGTGGCTCAGTGTCTATTTTTCCACAGCTGCAGCTGGGGAAATGGGGATCTGCAGAGAGAAAGAGTGCCTGGTGCAGCGCCAGGGAACACTGAGGAGCCGGAGGTGCGGAGTCTATCTTTCCACTGCTGCAGCCGGGGAAACTGGATCAGCAGAAAGAGTGCCTAGAGCGGCACCAAGGAACATGGTGGAACCAGCAGCACGTAGTCCTTTTTCTGCCGCTGGGTTTTTTTTTTTTTTTTCCTCGTTCCTCCGCTGCTTTTCTCTCCCGCTTCTCTCCACCCCTTGGGCCAGGCACGGACACCCCAGGGAAGGCGATTTGGCAGACTTGCATAGGATGTGTGGGGCCTCTGGACCTCAGTCCCTCCTGCCTGGGGGGCACACAGACTCCCTGGGCAGAGACAAGGTTGTATGACCCAAAATCAGTTGCAGTTTCGTCGCGCTGGAGTGAAACGATAAGCAAGGGCTTTGGACAGAAATCAAACCAGCATCTGTGCCCACCCACCTATAACAGGCTGCCAAGAGGGAGGCTGTGCACCCCCACCCCCATCTTCCAGAGGGTTGCTAATTAGGGGCTCTCTCTGGGAAGGAGGTCTGGGCGCAGATATCTTGCTCTGACCTGACTTCCTCAACAGCTGAAAAAGGCCATAAAAGACCACTCCCCCCCAAACCCTGACAACCTGGTTACAATACACTCCAGTATCCAGCAAGGGGGCCGAGAGACGCAGCCCAGGTAGAAAGGACTGAAACAGCATGGCAGGCCCCACCAACAGAAGGCAAGCCAGAAGCACAGGAAGACAACACCCAAACTGTAAAACCCCAACATCAGGGGGAAAGGCAATTTATTAAACTTCTGGTGCTGCCCCAAAAGCTGTACACTTTATTGATATCAGTTTTTCACCTTATTTGTTTTTTTTAACTTTTTTCTACTTTTATTTTTAAAGTTTCCATTTTAAATGTAAAAAAATAATTCTCACGGTTTCTGTTCCTTTAATTTTTAACCCACTTTTTATCACAACGTGATACTCAATACAACACTCCATAACAATTTTTTACCTTGAAATTTTTTCAAACACATTCCTTTATTTTCTGTTGTTGTTGTTGTTGTTGCCTCTTGTTTGCTTGTTTATCTGTTTTTTCCCTTTCTTCTCTATTCTTTCCTTTCTTTTTTCTTTTACATATCCATATAGTTATAAGCTTCAAGGTAATCCTACACACCTATTCAATACTACCCCTATATACAACAAGTTCTAACCTCCCTATATCTTTAGAAAGTGGGCTCCTCCAATAATAATAACAAGACAAACTAGGGAGGATCTGAAACACTTTCCTTCCCCAAAAGGAGTGTCTGCCCTCACGTTCCCACTCTAGTCTGTCAGTGTTTCTGTGTAATTGTTTTTGTTTTTGTATTATATAAATATTGGTCTTGGGAGTCATTCAGGCTGGGCTTCACTTTTTGATCTCTTCATTTACCCTTGTTAGCCCTTTTCTTTACCCTGGAGTAGTACTGTACCATATAAATCCTACCACTGGGCCCCACTCTGGCAGGGGTTCCTTTTCTTGCTTCTTTTCTCCATTTCTCTTTTTTCTTTCTTCTTCCTTTTCAGTGGTGAATTCTGATTGCTCCAAAACCTTCCAGCGACCAATTCACCTGGATAGTGGCTGATCTATTTAGCTATACACCCCTTCAACTATTCCTCACCACAATGACTCAGAGGAGGAACCATCAACAGAAGAAGAACCCCGAGACTGCAACCCCAGTCACAGAATTACTGGAAATAAACATAAACAATATGACATAAATGGAATTCAGGGCAGTAATCGTACAAGCAATGGCTAATTTGGAAAAGAACATTAGTCTCAAAATGGAAGCCCTAATGACACAAGTGAAAGCGGAGGATAGAAAGGCTATTAATGAGATGCAAACCAATTTAAATAAGCTAACAGCTAGAGTAAGTGAAGCTGAAGACTGTATCAGTGATTTAGAACACAGATGGATTAAGAAGGAGGAGCAAGAGAAGACTTGGAGCAAACAGCTAAAATCCCATGAAAACAGAATAAGGGAAATAAATGATGCCATGGAACGCTCCAATATCAGAATTAATGGACTTCCCGAAGGAGTCGAGAGAGAGAGAGAAGCCTAGAGGATATTGTTGAACAAATCATGGATGAAAATTTCCCGAATATGGGGAATGAAACAAATATTCATGTCCTAGAGGCAGAAAGGACACCCCCCAAGATCAATGAGGCAAGAAAAACCTCCAGGCACATAATTGTGAAATTCGTAAATCATAAAACCAAAGAATATGTCTTAAGGGCAGCTAGGGGAAAGCGATCCCTTACCTATAGAGGGAGGACCATCAGAATAACGTCAAACCTTTCCACAGAAACCTGGCAAGCCAGAAAGGGCTGGCAAGACATTCAGGAAATTACATGACAAAAATATGCAAACAAGGATAATGTATCCAGCAAGGTTGACTTTCAGAATGGAAGGAGAAATAAAGAGCTTCTAGGACCGACAAAGTCTAAAAGATGATGCAACCATCAAGCCAGCACAAGAAGAAATACTAAGAGGAGTTCTATCAAAAACAAAAAGGCAACCCACGGAAAGAGAGAAGATATTCGCAAATGACACTAAAGACAAAGGGCTGATATCCAAGATCTATAAAGAACTCCTCAAACTCAGCAGCCCCCAAAAAAGATGATCACATAAAAACATGGGCAGAAGACATGAAGAGACACTTCTCCATAGAAGACATACAAATGGCTAACAGACACATGAAATAATGTTCATTATCATTAGCCATCAGAGAAATTCAAATCAAAAACACATTGAGATACCACCTTACACCTGTTAGAATGGCCAGAATTAACCAGACAGGAAACAAGTGTTGGGAGAGGCTGTGGAGAAATGGGAACCCTCTTACACTATTGGTGGGAATGCAAGTTGGTGCAGCTGCTTTGGAAAGCAGTGTGGAGATTCCTTAAAAAATTAAAAATAGAGCTACCCTATGACCCTGCAATTGCAATACTGGGTATTTACCTAAAAAATACAGAGGTAGTGAAAAGAAGGGCCAATGTACCCCAATGTTCATTGCAGCAATGCCCACAATGACCAAACTGTGGAAAGAACCAAGGTGCCCTTCAAACAATGAGTGGATAAAGAAGATATGGTGCATATATACAATGGAATATTATGCCTACAATAGAAAAGATGAATCCCAGGTTTTGTAGCAGCATGGAAGAGGCTGGAGGATATTATGCTGAATGAAATAAGTCAAGCAGAGAAAGTTAATTATCATATGATTTCACTTACTTGTGGAGCATAAGGAGTAACATGAAGGACATTAAGAGAAGGAAAGGGAATGTGAACTGGGATAAATCAGAGGGGGAGAGGAAGCATGAGAGACTTTGGACTCTGAGATACAAACCAAAGGTTTTAGAAGGGAGGGGGTGGTGGTTGGGTGAGCCTGTTGGTGGGTGTTAAGGAGGGCATGTATTTCATGGAACACTGGGTGTGGTGCATAAACAATGAATCTTGGAACATTGAAAAAATAAAATAAGTTATAAAAAATAAAAAATAAAAAAGATAGATGAGGAAATTGACTTATAGAGAAGTAAAGTCATTTGCTCAATGTTGGACAGCTAGTAAGTTGTCATCGTTTTTCTCTCACATTCACCTTCCAAGCTCTCTCCTCCTCATCTAACTAGATTTCCTTCTCCAAAATATAATTTGTCTTTTTCTGGCAATAAACTTAGCACTGTCCTATGGGATGTGTGGAGGGACTTAACACTTGTTCAATGTTAGCAGAAGGGTAATGCTGTCCTTTTAGCTGAGCTCTCAGGAGGAATATGAGGAATATGCCCTTTCTGGAGCTGCAGAGCAAGAATAAAGTGGGTGAGGAGGGCAATTTTCTTCCCATTAAATTTGAGCTATGCATTGGTATCAGTTACAATTTTGTTGTTCCACGAACAACAGTAACTGAAGAATTCAGGCTTTTCTGGTTATATATTGCTTGACTTCCCTCTTGTCCTCAGACCAGCTCTAACCTACTGATCCCCTTGATTCCCTCCATTCTCCCTACCCTTCCTCAGTGTGCCCTATTCTGCCCACATTCTTCTCAACCACAGCTGCTTAAGCCTTCTTTGGTGGTGGTGGTTTTACTAGGAGCTACGAGGGTGGAGTACTCTTTCTGTGGCATTTTCTCTCTTCCCTCTCTCCAGCTCTCACACTGGGCTCCACCCTAGTAGTCTTGTCAGCTGGCTTTCAAAAAAAGGAAGGATAAGCAGGAGGATGAAGAGAAGGGAAAAGCAAGAACAGCATTTTGTAGGCGCTTACTTATGGGGCAGCTGCATATCTCTTAGCTGTTATTCATTAGGTTCCTTGCTTAGTTTAACTCATATTCCTCATCTGGTTCTTTGGGTATAGAGGAAAGCACAGGCTGTGACTCTGAGCAGGAAGTCTCCCTTAAGGCTTAGGATGGGATGGAAGGAGTTGAAGATATTGCAAGTCACTATTTGGTCTATTTTTTTAAGACAGCTACTCTAAAGGAGAATCTGTGGTGCTTCCTAAGAGAGGGAAACTGATCACAAGTTCTAGTTATTCATACTTCCTCCCCCATATCTTTTCCTGTGACTTACACAACACCAGCCACATGACAATTCTTGACATGCCAAGGGGCAAAGTTTTGCCTTTGCCCCTAACTATGGTCATGAGGTATACACAGTTCCCCGTGAGCCATCTTTGAGTCCTAATCTGAGATAGAACCCATTTATAAAAGACTAAAGGGAAATATGGACTAATGTGCTGTTTGGTGACCTAACGGTTCCTTCATTGGAAGCTCTTGCAAAGACAAATGTTCTCCTTTCTCTCCCTAATAGCATGGTTCTTGATATGGCACAATACCCACAATACCAATTTTATTGGCTAAATGGATAGTAGAATGGACAGGGAAAAATCTTGAGTTTGTTTCCCAAGTTTCAATAATTTATGTTTTACAAAACTGAATGTGCCATCTAAGGTTTTAGTGTTCTCCACAAATAAAGTTGAGACACTTACTAAAAGCAAGCAAAACCTTAAGCTTAAAATAATTATAGAGTCCAAAGTCTCTCATGCTTCAATTCCCTCTCTGATTTACTCCAGTGAACATTTCCTTTCCTTCTCTTAATGTCCTCCATGTTACTCTTCATGCTCCACAAGTAAGTGAAACCACATGATAACTAACTTTCTATGCTTGGATTATTTCACTCAGCATAATCTCCTCCAGTCCCATCCATAACAATGAACCTTGGAACAGTGAAAAAATAAAATAAATTAAATTAAAAATAAATAAATTATAGAAAGACTGTTAAGAATATAAACTGTTTAGCTGTCTGCAGATGAATATAGCTCCTTGAGAAGATTTTCCAGATTGGGCAAGGAACTCATTATAACCCTGAGGCACACCTAGCTTAAATCTGGAATTGTATTAGCTACCATTTAAAATTTTACTTCAGTTATATGCAGGTTTTCATCTGCATATCACAAAAATGCATTAATTCTTGCTATAAACAGTTCAATGTCCTTTCATGCACTTGAATCTAGCTGGAAACTTTCTAGTGCTGCTGAAAATATCATTGGTTGGAGTAGTAGGAATCCTATGTTGAGTAGAGCTCCCCAAATTTATACATTGAGATACAGAGTCTCCATGGGATAAAGTGATTCATTTTTAAAGAATGTTTGTCTACATGGTTCCATATCAACACGTCTTACCTTGTAAGCTAAGCAGATGGTGGAAAAATGCAGTATAGTTAACAGGAAGTTCTTTATAAAACCCTTACTACAGGAATATTATCTTGTTCAATAAGGATATGATTTCATTCAACAAATGCATACTCTGCATTTGTTGTTACTTAATCACATAGTTAATGCTCAGCAGCTATTATTAATGTAAATAATAATACCGGGTACCCAGGTCACAGAAATGATGATGCTTAGTGCCTAACCTCAGAGACTTTATAATCGAGTAAGGGGAGGCAATTACATAAAAAAATATGTGCCCTGAGGTAGAGAAGAATAGAGAGAAAGCAGTGGTTAGTTTTGCATGAAGGAATTAGGAAGGGAGATGATCTTCAATTAGTCCTTTCAAGAAGGTGGATAGAGTTCTTAGACCATTTCAGACAATGAAAGCAAGACGTAGGTAGATTCCAGATCACAGTAGATGAAAGATAAGTCTCAGTGTGCTACTTTAGATGCCAAGGTGCATGCTGATTACATGCAAGTAGTTAGCAGGTGAACTACATCAGGGAGAACAGAGAATTTTGGCTAGACTAAGAGAAGATAAGATGATTAGAAGACATTCAGGTAGAACTATTAAGCAAGTGGGCATTATATGTGTTGGGAAGTCCTGGGCTCTAAATTTCAATTTCCTTACTTGAAAAAAAAAATCTTGGAGAGTATAATACTACTTACTTTCCAGGATTATTATCAGAAATAAATAAGAAATGGGACATCTGGGTGGCTCAGTTGGTTAAACCTCTGCCTTCAGGTCAGGTTATGATCCCAGAGTCCCAAATCTGTGTCTTTGCTCAGCGGGGAGCCTGCTTCTCCCTCTGCATCTGCCTGCCACTCCCCCTGCTGGTATGTGTGCTTTCTCTCTCTCTGACAAATAAATAAATAAATAAATAAATAAATAAATAAATAAATAAATAAATAAATAACTTTTTAAGAATAAAGAAATGATGTAAAAAATGTAAAAGCGCCTGGCCCGGTGACTTGCCCATATTAGGTACTGAGTACACAGTATCTATTACTATTTATTCTATTCCTCTGCTCTCTCCCTACTTCTGTTCTCCCCTCTCTTCTCCTTTAAAATAATTGTGGTAGAGAAGAGGAACTGAAAAGAGCTTGTGGTTGCTTGTGATTTCCTGGCCTCTTATTAAAAGAACTAGAGAGGGACTTTCAGGCAAGGACAAAGAAACCCTGGAAATGTGGCTGTTATCCTATGGATTCAGCTCTATAGGGATCTTTACCAATGCTTGGCTGAGAAGGAGTCTCAGGGGGTTGAGAACTCTAAGAGGTCTAGTATCTGAGAGACTAAAAGAGCTTTCTGTTTCACAATTCCTTCAATTCTTCCTTCTTCACCCACTCTTTCACCCTTAACTCCATCCCTTTTCTCTTGTAAGAAAATGCCCCCAGCTCCCTTCTCCTTTGCTCTTATTCTCCTCCCTTGGAAGATACAGTAACCTGGCCATCCTTGCCATGGTTACCATGGAGAGCGGGGAGGGGGTAATTATCGCTTATAGTTGCCAGCTTTCTTGCTCTTTCCTTTCCCCATTCCTCTCTTCTTAGAGAGCCCCCACCCAGAATCCCTACATCCCTTTCATCCTCCCCTAGAGAGTTAGCTTAACGAGAAAAGATAAGTGCCTAAGCAATGTACTTATAAGCCTTTTCCTGGAACCCAGAAGGAAGTGAAATTGATTCTAGTTATACCTGCAGCTTTTAGAGACAGGCTGCAGCCAAGTGGAAGGCCAGAGCTCTCCGCCCAGGGTCCCGCCCCATCCCATCCCCTCCCTTCTCCCTTTCCGATCTCAGTCCCACCCTTCTCCGCCTTCTCGGATTCCACTCTTCTGTAGCGGCAGGCCCCTCCCATTTAAGGAACTCCACCCTCAGGACAGTCGCACTTCTCTGGATCTAGACGAAATAGAGACGGAGTCACGCCATCCACTCAGATCGCCCAGCGAGCACTTTAAGTTCTGACCCGCATGAGCACGAGGTCCCTGATGGGACAATTTAGGTGCCTTTAAGAAACCTCGCCCCAGAGAACCCTCACAAATTGGTACCATTTTTTCCCGCTGAAGCCTCTCCCCTAAGCTGGGGCTGCCTGTTTAGGTTTCACCAAATGTAGACATTTGCTCTCCTTTTGGCATCAACTGCCGCAGTAAAGGGATTTCCCTAATGTACCTTCTCATGAGTTCCTGTCTTGAAGGAGTCCTTCTCTGCCTGTATTCAAGTAGTATTTGGGTATTTGGCTTGGTTTTCTTAACTCCGACCCCAGTCCTCTCAGAGTGTGTGGAGTTCAGAGATGGGTGGAGAGTGGGCTTGGCCAGAACTAAATTAGCAGAGGTGAAAGGGAAAAGGAGGATCCTCAGCCTTGACCACCTGGCAAACTCACTCTCTTTTTAGCCTAGGAAAAGATCTCCATTGGAAGCAGGGGGAAGATTCTTTTTAGGATACCTGCTTTGTTAACCTACTCCCACTCCCCGAGTTTGGGATTGAATGCTTGAGGGCTTTGTT
>PITA01008847.1:0-11155 GCA_004023965.1 Spilogale gracilis | reverse complement strand
TCTCAGGAGTGTGAGCCTCCCAGAGGACAGCATGAGCTCTGGACTCTTCAGGAGTCACCAACTAGCGACATGAGACATGAACATTAAGTGACTCCAGGGTCAGAACCCACACACTCCTGTCTCCTGGATCTGAATTTTACTCCGCATCCCTGTATCTCTTTCGGTTTTAGCAACCAGAAGGAGAAAGGGAACGAAGGGTATGAACGCTATATAGAATCTGAACGAAACTCCAAGGGAAAAAAAAAAAAAACGACTTTGCTAAAGGGCTGAACAAAGAGGGGCTAAGAAGGGGCGAAGCACTTTGGGGAAGAATCTAGGGATCAATGAGTGGGGAGCAAGAGTGGATGGATTTCTCTAATTTAATCCGTCCCTGGCTCAGCGCTCTCATTTCTCCTTAACTAGAGATTTGTATTTGACTTAACCATACGCCGACAAAGTTGCAGCCAGAAAAACAGAGTTCAGACAGCCACCGGTCCGAAGTAACCCCCTAAACAGTAGCGGGTACCTAGAGATGCTTCAAAAAGGACAGAGGAGAGGGCAGGTGTTTAAGTTTCTAGCAGAGGCTACCGGGAATGCTGAGCCATGGGACCCTGGACGCAGCCCCTGGGTAAGAGCTGCTTTGGGTGTGCCGGCTCTTTAAAGAGGGGCTGAGCTTGGTTAGAGGAGGAGCTTAGGTCCTGCCCCGGCTCCTTAAGACAAGGCCAAGGAGAGGGTTCCTCTGTATAAGTGAAAGATTGGGCTGAATTGCTGAGGTTGCTCTTGCGAATCGACTTGTGGTGGTCACTTGGAAGAGCTGTTCTTTTTATGTTTGTTTTTGTTTTTTGTTTGAATTCTAAGAATCTGAGGAAATATAAATCGCAAAATAAATAAAATTTATTCTTTGGGAAAAAATTTCGAACGAATGGTCAAGGGAATGGCCTCCTATTTCCTTTGGTATTGCCTTTGTTGTAAAAGGAAACATTTATTAAGCACCTGTCTAATGTTGCTCATTGTGATAATAAATGGTCCAAGAGAATAATCTCTAAATTTGAGTTTAATACTGATAGAGAAGGTGATGGTTTGGGGGTAACAGATAGATCTGATTTGGAACCCAATTACCACTGCTTATTAGCTACATGACCCTGGGCATTCCTTTTTTCCTCTAGAGAGTGAGGATCGATAATCATTTTATCTCAAAAGATATTTGAGTAGAGTAAATACCATAGAGTATGGGACAGAGGCTGCATGTACCTCAGTTTTACTTCATTTTCTATTCAGTTTGAGACATTTTCTATGCAGCACTACTGATAGAATTAGTGTTTCCTACCTTTTTAAAAGTGTTTTTTTTTTTTTTAGCAGAAAGAAACACAGTTAGAGAGGGAACACAAGCAGGGGGAGTGAGAGAGGGAGAAGCAGGCTTCCAAATGAGTAGGGAGCCCAATGTGGGGCTGGAAACCAGGACTCCAGGACCATGACCTGAGTCCCAGGCAGTCACTAAATGCCTGAGCCACCCAGGCACCCCCGTTTCCCTCTTTTTATTTTTATTTTTTTTCAGTGTTCCAAGATTCATTGTTTATGCCCCACATCCAGTGCCCCATGCAATACTTGCCCTCAGTACCCACCACCAGGGTCTCCCATCCCCTCTCCCCCTTCCCTCCAAGACCCTCAGTTTGTTTCTGAGTCCAAAGTCTCTCATGTTTTGTTTCTGTCCCAGAATTACCCTACTTCCCATTTCCATTCCTTCTCCTACTGTACTCGAATTACCCCTTATGCACCACATGTAAGTGAAACCATGTGATACTTTACTCTCTCTACCCGGCTTATTATTTATGATTTCATAATCTCTTCCAATCCAGTCCATGTTGCTACAAAAGTTGGATATTCATCCTTTCTGATGGAGGCATAGTATTCCATTGTATATATGGACCACATCTTCTTTATCCATTCATCTGTTGAAGGGCACCTTCGCTCATTCCACAGTTTGGCGATTGTGACCATTGCAGCAAAGAATATTGGGGTATATATGGCCCTTCTTTTCACTACATCTGTATCTTTGGGATAAACACCTACTACTGCAATTACAGGGACATGGGGTAGTTCTAATTTTAATTTTTAAAGGAATCTCCACACTGTTTTCCAAAGCGGCTACACCAACTAGCATTCCCACCAACAGTGTACAAAGGTTCCCCTTTCTCCACAGCCTCTCCAACACTTGTTTCTTGTCTTGTTAATTTTGGCCATTGACTGGTGGAAGGTGGTATCTTAGTGTGATTTTGATTTGAATTTCCCTGATAGCTAGTGATGATGAACATTTTTTCATGTGTCTGTTAGCCATTTGTATGTCTTTTTTCTTTTTTAAAGATTTTATTTATTTGACAGAGAGAAACACAGCCAGAGAGGGAACACAAGCAGGGGAAGTGAGAGAGGGAGAAGCAGGCTGCCTGCCAAGCAGGCAGGCCGATGTAGGACTCGATCCCGGGTCTCCGGGATCATGACCTGAACTGAAGGCAGTCACTTAACCAGCTGAGCCACCCAGGCGCCCCCCATTTGTATGTCTTCTATGGAGAAGTGCCTCTTCATGTCTCCTGCTCATTTTCAGATGTGTTCATCCTCTTTTTGGATGTTGAGTTTGAGTAGTTCTTTATAGATCATGGATATCAGCCCTTTGTCTGTAGTGTCATTTGCAAATATCTTCTCCCTTTCTGTGGGTTGCCTCTTTGTGTTGTTGACTGCTTCCTTTGCTGTGCAGAAGATTTTTATTTTGATGAAGTCCCAAAAGTTCATTTTCACTTTTGTCTCCTTTGCCTTTGAAGACGTGTCTTGAAAGCAGTTGCTATGGCCGATGTCAAAGAGGTTACTGCCTATGTTCTCTTCTAAGATTTTGATGGATTCCTGCCTCACGTTGAAGTCTTTCATCCATTTAGAGTTTGTCTTTGTGTGTGGTGTAAAAGAATGGTCTAGTTTCATTCTTCTGTATGTAGCTGTCCAATTTTCCCAGCACCATTTATTGAAGAGACTGTCTTTTTTCCACTGGATTTTTCCTGCTTTGTCGAAGATGACTTGACCATAGATTTGTGGGTCCATATATGGACTCTCTACTCTGTTCCATTGGTCTATTTGTCGGTTTTTGTGCCAGTACCATGATGTCTTGGTGATCACAGCTTTGTAATAAAGCCTCAAGTCGGGTAACGTGATACCCCCAGCTTTGTTTTTCTTCTTCAACAATTCCTTAGCGATTCGGGGTCTTTTTTGGTTCCATATAAAATTTAGGATTGTTTGTTCCAATGATTTGAAAAAGGAGGAATTTTGATCAGAATATCATTAAAAGTATAGATTGCTTGGGGCGCCTGGGTGGCTCAGTTGGTTGAGTGACTGCCTTCGGCTCAGGTCATGATCCCGGAGACCCTGGATTGAGTCCCACGTTGGGATCCCTGCTCGGCCGGAAGCCTGCTTCTCCCTCTCTCACTCCCCACTTGTGTTCCCTCTATGGCTGTGTTTCTCTCTGTCAAATAAATAAAATCTTAAAAAAAAAGTATAGATTGCTCTGAGCAGTATAGACATTTTAACAATGTTTATTCTTCCAATCAATGAGCATGGAATGCTCTTCCATCTTTTTGTGTGTTCTTCAATTTCGTTCATGAGTGTTCTGTAGTTCCTCGAGTACAGATCTTTAACTTCTTTGGTTAAGTATATTCCTAAGTATCTTATGGTTTTTGGTGCTATATTGAATGGAATCAATTCTCTGATTTCCCTTTCTATATTTTCATTCTTAGTGTATAAGAATGCAACTGATTTCTGTGCATTGATTTTGTATCCTGCCACATTATCAAATTCTTGTATGAGTTCTAGTATTTTGGGGGTAGAATCTTTTGGGTTTTCCACATAGCTAATCATGTCATCTGCAAGGAAAGAGAGTTTGACTTCTTCTTTGCCAAGATGAATACCTTTTATTTCTTCTCTTGTCTGATTGCTGTTGTTAGGACTTCTAATACTATGTTGAACAGTGGTGGTGAGAGCAGACATCCTTGTCTTGTTCCTGATGTCAGAGGGAAGGCCATCAGTTTTTCCCCATTGAGAATGATATTCACTGTGGGTGTTTCATAGATAGATTTTATGAGGTTGAGGAATGTTCCCTCTATCCCTATACTTTGAAGAGTTTTAATCAGGAATGGATGTTGTATTTTGTCAAATGCCTTTTCTGCATCAAATGAGAGTATCATGTGGTTCTTCTCTCTTCTATTGATTTGTTCTATCATGCTGATCGATTGGCGAGTGTTGAACCACCCTTGCATCCCTGGGATAAATCCCACCTGGTCATGGTGGATAATCATTTTAATGAATTATTGGATCCTATTAGCTAGGATCTTGTTAAGAATCTTGGCATCCATATTCATCAGAGATATTGGTCTGAAGTTCTCCTTCTTGATGGGGTCTTTGTCTGGTTTGGGGATTAGAGTAATGCTGGCTTCATAGAAAGAGTGTGGAAGTTTTCCTTCCATTTCCATTTTTGAAAGAGCTTCAGGAGAATAGGTGTTATTTCTTCTTTGAATGTTTGGTAGAATTCCCCAGGGAGTCCATCTCATCCTGGACTCTTGTTTTGGGGGAGGTTTTTGAGCACTGCTTCAATCTTGTTACTAGATATAGGTCTATTCAAATTGTCAATGTCTTCTTGTTTCAGTCTTGGAAGTTTATAGGTTTCTAGGAATGTATCTGTATCTTCTAGGTTGTTAAACTTATTGGCATATAATTGTTGATAGGAATTTCTGATGATTGTTTTTATTTCCTTGGTGTTAGTCGTGACCTCTCCCCTTTCATTCATAATTTTATTAATTTGGGTCTTCTCCCTTTTCTTTTGGGTTAGTTTGGCCAATGGTTTATCAATCTTATTAATTCTTTCAAAGAACTAGCTTCTAGTTTTGTTGATGTGTTCTACTGTATCTCTGGTTTCTAGTTCATTGATGTCTGTTCTAATCTTAATTATTTCCTATCTTGTGTGGGATGTTGGTTTAATTTGTTGTTGATTTTCCAGTTCTTAAAGGTGTAATGAGAGTTAGTGTATTCTGGATTTTTCAGTTTTTTTGAGTAAGGCTTGGATGGCTATGTATTTCCCCCTTAGGACTGCCTTTGCTGGATCCCATAGGTTTTGGATTGATGTATCTTCATTCTCATTGGTTTCCATGAAATGTTTAAGTTCTACTTTGATTTCCTGTATGATCCACAGATTCTTGAGCAGGATAGTCTCTAGCTTCTGAGTGTTTTATTTTCTTCTGAACTTTTTGTTGTGGCTGAGTACCATTTTCATGGCAATGTGCAGGGAATATTCTGAATCTTCTGGTATCAGTTGAGCCTGATTTGTGACCTAGTATGTGATCTATTCAGGAGAAAGTTCCATGTGCGCTCGAGAAGAATGAGTGTTCTGCTGTTTTAGGGAGGAATGTTCTGAATATATCTATGAGATCCATCTGGCCCAATGTGTCATTTAAAGTTCTTGTTTCTTTTTTGGTTTTCTGTTTAGATGATCTGTCCATTGCTGAGAGTGGTGTGTTAAGATTTCCTACAATTAATGTATTTGTATCAATATTACTCTTTATTTTGCTTAACAGTTGGGTTATGTAGCTGGCTGCTCCCATGTTGGGAGCATAAATATTTACAATTCTTAGATCTTCTTGGTGTATAGACCCCTTGAGAATGATGTAGTGTCCTTCTTTGTCTCTGACTACAGTCTTTAGATTATAATCCATTTTTTTCTGATATGAGAATCACTACTCTGGCTTTCTTTTGAGGTCCATTGGAATAAGTGATGGTCCTCCATCCCCTCACTTTCAATCTGGAAGTATCATTAGATTCAAAATGTGCCTCTTGTAAACAGTATGTGGATGGGTCCTGTCCTTTTATCCAGTCTGCAACCCTGTGTCTTTTTATTGGGGCACTTAGGCCATTCACATTGAGAGTGATTATTGATAGATACATTTTTATTGATATCATGTTGCCTGTGAAGTTTATGTTTCAATAGATTACCTCTGTAAATTTTTGTTCTGTGTCACTCTTGGGTTCATTTCTCTTTTATAGAACCCCTCTTAGTATTTCTTGTAGTGCTGGCTGGGTGGTTGCATAATCTTTTAGACCTTTGCGGTCCTGGAATCTCTTTATTTCTCCTTCCATTCTGAAAGTCAACCTTGCTGGGTACATTATCCTTGGTTGTGTATTTTTTCATGTAATTTCCTGAATATGTCTTGCCAGCCCTTTCTGGCTTTCCTGGTTTCTGTGGATAGGTCTGACGTTATTCTGATGGTCCTCCCTCTATATGTAAGGGATCTCTTCCCTCTAGCTGCCCTAAAGGTGTATTTTTTGATTTTATGATTCATGAATTTCACAATTATGTGCCTGTAGGTTTTGCTGACCTCATTGATATTGGGGGGGTGTCCTCTCTCTCTCTAGGACACGAACATTGGTTCAGTCCCCAGATTGGGGAAATTTTCATCCATTATTTGTTTAACTATATCTTCTAGGCTTCTTTATCTCTCTCAACTCCTTCAGGGATTTCAATAATTCTAATATTGGAGCGTTTCATGGCATCATTTATTTCCCTAATTCTATTTTCATGGGATTTTAGCTGTTTCTTCCAAGACTTCTTTTGCTCCTCCTTCTTAATCCATCTGTCCTCTACATCACTAATAATACCATCTTCAGCTTCACTTACTCTAGCTGTTAGCATATTTAAATTAGGTTGCATCTCATCAATAGCCTTTCTATTCTTGGCTTTCACCTCTGTCATTAGAGCTTCTATCTTGAGCCTAATGTTCTTTTCCAACTTAGCCATTGCTTGGACGATTGCTGCCCTGAATTCTGTTTCTGTCTTATTTTTTTATGTTCATTGCCAGTAATTTTGTGACAGGGGTTGCAATCTCTGGGTTTTTCTTCTGTTGGTCGTTCCTCCCCTGAGTCATTTTGGTGAGAAGTGGTTGAGGGAATATATAGCTGAAAATATCAACCACTATCCAGATGAATTGTTTTCTGGAAGGTTTCAGAGTAGTCAGAAGTCACCACTGAAAAGGAAGAAGAAGGAAAAAAAGAGAAGAAGAGAAAGAAAGCAAGAAAAAAAACTGGGCTAGAACGGTCCCTAATGGTAGGATTTATATGGTGCAAAAGCTACAACAGAGTAGAGAAAAAGACCACCAAGAGTAAAAGAAAGTTGAAGAGATCAAGAAGCTAATCCCATATCAAATGACCCAAAAGAGCAATATTTATTTACAATGGCAAAGCAATAACACAGAAATATTGACAGAATAAGGTGGGAAGGTGAGTGCAAACCCTCCTTTTGGGAAGGAAAGTATTTCAGATCCTCCTGGGTGTGTCTTGTTATTGTTGTTAGTGGAGTCCACTATCTAAAGATATAGGGAGATTAAAATTGGTTTGTATATGGGAGTAGTATTGAATAGCAATGAAGGATTAACTTGAAGCTTATAACTAAATGTATATTTAAAAGAAAAAAGAATAAAGGAAAGAAGAGGGAAAAAAGGAAAAAGAAACAGAAAAAACAAACAAACAAATGAAAGGGACAACAACAACTGCAACAACAAAACACAGGTATGTGTTTGAAAAAAGTTCAAGGTAAAAAGTGATTATGGAGTGTTGTATTCAGTATCACATTGTAATAAGAAGTGGGTTAAAAAATAAAAGAGCAAAAACCATGAGAATGAATTTTAATATAATGTGAAAACTTTAAAAATAAAAATAGAAAAAAATTAAAAAGAAAATAAAGTGAAAAGCTTTATCTTTAACTTGTACAGCTTTTATGGTAGTACCAGGAGCTTAATATTTTGCCTTTTCCCCCAGTGCTGGGGTTTTACTGTTTTTGTGTTGTCCTCTTGTTCTTCTGGCTTGCCTTATGGGGGAGGGGCCTGCCGTGTTATTTTTTAGTCTCTTCTACCTGGGCTGCATCTCTCCGCCCCCTTCCTAGGGGCTGGGCTCTATGGCAACCAGGTTTTCAGGATTTTGTTCTCTGGAGGATTTGTTCTTTTGCAGCTTTTGCAGCTTTTCAGGAAGTCAGGCTGGGCTAAGATGTCTGAGCCCAGACCTCCTTCCCAGAGAGAGGCCTCAGCAGCCTTCTGAATGTTGTGGGGCTCACAGCCTCTCCTTATAACTTCTCCTTGGCTGCTTGTCACAACTGGCACCCCCGCAGGTGTTGGTCAGATTGGCGACCAAAGTTCCCGCTTGTCATTTCGTTCCTGTGCCAGAGAAACCGGGACTGATTTCAAGTCATCCGACCTTGTCTCTGCCCAGAGAGCCTCTCCATGTATCTTCCCCCTTTGGATGCTTGTAACAACTGGTGCCCCTGCAGGCGCTCGTCAGGTTGGTGACTGAAGTCCCCACTTGTCATCTTGATCCTGCGCCAAAGAAACCAGGACTGATTTCGGATCGTGCGACCTTGTCTCTGCCCAGGGAGTCTATTTTGCACCCCCATGCAGGAGGCACTGAGATATCATGGCCCCGCAGGTTGTGTGGAAGTCTGCAGAGTAGCCTCCTTTGTGGGTTGTCCATTTCCCTCTTTTTCAAACTCCTTGGAGATGGGATGAAAGAAGACCTCAGAGATTGAATTATCTTGCCCTAAGGCAGAGGCTAGAACACAGGTTTTATTTGCCTCTGAATTAACATGGTTTACACTAGACTTTATTTATTTTTATTTATTTTGGGGGCAAGAGCCTGAGCACAAGCAGGTCGAGGCAGAGGGAGAAGCAGACTCCCTGCTCAGCAGGGAGCCAATGTGGGACTCAATCCCAGGATCCTGGGATCAGGACCTGAGCTAAAGGCAGAGACTTAACCAACTGAGCCACCCAGGTGCCCCTCAGTGGACTTTAGTAACTCTGAAGGAATGGGCCACTAGCCTGCCTCTCACCCTCATTCTTCTGGCAACTTAACCAGGATGCTATAAGTAACAGGACCTTTGGACAGCAGAATCCAGGGACTCACAAATGACCTCATTCCATTCTTCAGAATTTTGGGAGGAACTCTTGTATATGAGGGTTGTTAATTTTTGGTGACTGTTGGGGACACAGAGAATGGGCTGGGAACAGTGTCTTCAGGTTATCTTGGAGGGAAGAGAGCAGATAAGAGGAAGGAGAGACATATAAACTGAAGTAAAAGTGATGTGTACATCTAGTCCATCCTCAAGACCAAACTGGTTAACGGCTCTACTTCTAGAGTTCTAGGGAGCTATAGCTTCATCTTGTTTAGACTTTCAGGATACACTGGAAAGAAAATTGGATTAAAAACTCCATGAATTAGATTGCCACTTCCACTTTCTTCCCGTTATCTTTCTAGTATATGCATTTCTGAGATGATGCCCTTGGTTCAGCTAATTGAATTCCAATAACCAAGCAAACAAAGCCTGGTCCAGTCATCATTTCTCTCTCCAGATTGTATGTCTGGTAGTGGGAAAGATCAAACATTTATTCTTTATTCTTCTGGCAGGGGCATCATTATTATTTGACACATTTGTATATTCACCCTTGTCTTGAGTGTAGTTTATTACTTCACTTAAATTGATGAATAGGGAGAAGATTGCCTTTGGCTATATAATGCATTTGACACATGTGTGTTGGCATACTATGTGTCAGGCACAAAAATTGTTAAAAATTCATTTTCTTTCCTTATTAAATATCTTAATGTCTTAAGTATTAAATGTCTTCAGTGTCTATTTATGCCCGCTCCCTCCCATCTAAACTACAATCTTCCTTCAGGTCCTATTTTAGTCCTTGCCCCCCATATGAAGCCTTTCTTATCTCCTCAACTATTCATCAGACATTGCACATCACTATCTATTCTGCTCAGTTGATATTTACCATAAATGAACTTAAAATGTACTTATATTCATTATTTTCCTTAAAACAATACTTATATTATATCTTCAATTATTAATCCCAAATGAAATTCCATTTATTGAAACTTTCCCTGATCCTTGCACATAGAAATAAAATCTTTTGAGTTTCCATATCACTTTACCTGCATTATATAAAATCTGCACTACTCTCCTCACTGTATTATGGTCACTTGTATACATGTCTAAGCCCCTACCCCCTTTTCAGACAGAAAAAAGACCATTATTATGACTGTAACTTCAAAATATCCAATTATCTTTCCTATGTAAACACTTAGTACATATTTTTAGATAATGTCCTAAGATTTTGCTCCAGAAAGTTATGTTTTCATCAATGAAGGAAATTTTGATTGGGCTTATTGATCTAGATGATCATCTAGTACAATTGCCATCTTATTACTAAGTAGAATGAGGATGAGTAACTGTCATAGAGAGTTCAACTAGTTTACAAAGAAAGTGTGAACACTTGTTTGACTTACATTCAGATGCTCATATAACAATGTTTTCAATTTTTGGATTTTTAAAAAGGCTTATTTGCTTATTAGAGAGAGAGAGTGGGAGAGGGAGAGAAGGGCCAGAGGGAGAGGGAGGGAGAATCTCCAGCATACTCCCTGCTGAGCTCAGAGCTTGAGGTGGGGCTGGATCGCAGGACCCTGAGATCAGGACCTGAGCCAAAACCGAGAGTCAGAGGCTTAACTGACTGAGCCACCCAGGCACCCCTCAATTTGGATTTTATACCTGAAGTTGGGTGTCTGGTATATAATTATTCCCAGCTCAGCTTTATCATCTAGGCTTAGTTTCTTCACCTCTAAAATAATGTGGTTATTTTTATTTTATTTTTTTCTTTTTTTTTATTGTTACTAAAATTTTTTTCCCAGTGTTTCAAGATTCATTCCCCATTCCCCACACCCAGTGCTCCACACTTTAGGTGTCCCCAGTACCCACCACCAGGCTCTCCCATCCCTCCACCCCCCTCCCTCCAATTCCCTCAGTTTGTTTCTGTGTTCAAAATCTCTGTTGTTTCGTTTCCCTCCCTAGATTACCCTAGTTCCCATTTGCTTTCCTTCTGCCACTGTCCTCCAGTTTGCCCCTCATGCACTGCAAGTAAGTGAAACCATGCGATACTTGACTTTCTCTTCTTGGCTTATTTCACTCAGCATAATCTCTTCCAGTCCAGTCCATGTTGCTACAAAAGTTGGGTATTCATCCTTTCTGACGGAGGCATAGTATTCCATTGTATATATGTACCACATCTTCTTTATCCATTCATCTGTTGATGGGCACCTTGGCTCTTTCCAC
>PITA01008846.1:0-81617 GCA_004023965.1 Spilogale gracilis | reverse complement strand
CATACTTGGAGCATGAAAGCCTTTTTTTCTTCTTCTTCTTTTTTTAATATGTGTAAGCATTCTATAGCCAATGTTTGTTTTATCTGGGAGAGGGGGAGTCTTAAGGAGACATCCTACTCAGTGCAGAGCCAGCCAGGCTCTGTCCCACAGCCCTGAGATCAAGACCTGAGCCTAAGTTGTTAGGCCACTAACTAAGAGTTGGCCACTTAACCAACTATGCCACCCAGGAACTCCTGAGAGTATTTTTGATGCAGTCAAAATATAATATGTCATTAGACTTCTACTTACAAATACACAAATGTTTTATAGAGAAAATCGATGAAAGGAAAAAAAAGCCTTAAAAATGTAAACATTTAAAAACATATTTTATTATATAAGGTAGACTTTACACAATCTTGAACAAAAATTACACATTATTTTTCAATGTGTGATTTTTCAGCACTTAAATTTTTAATTAAATTTAATTTCAGGTGTGTTTGTTACTATTTGGCATATCCTTCAACTAAAATAATTAATAATGATAATTAAATTTTCCATGTTTGATTTTCTTATCTCAATTTTCAGGAAAATAATGCTTTCAAATTTATAGAAAATAAACAGGTTTATAACCACAGATGCTTCAGATAGTATGTATTTGTAATTTTTTACCATGAATATTGCCAAAAGAAATAATTTTTTTTAAATCTTTAGACAAAAGAAAAAAAAACTCAATGCACTAGTGAATCTTTTCATTGCTATTGGTTACTTTTAAAAAAGAGTAAAACTGCATCTGTAACATTAATTTTAAAAAGTTAATTCCCATGTTCTAATGGGAGTGTAATGAGTTTTTCTCACAGTGGAATCTAATGAGTTTATAAACGTGCTGCCATATTTATGGTAGAGGCTATGCAAATTTGACTGATGTTTATTTATGCATGCATTCCATTTGGGAATATATTTAGGGACCATAAGCTTGCTGGAGAATTTGTTATAGGAAAGAAAACTTGTGAAGAAGACTTCTTATCCCAGGAGTGGAATTAAGGTAAAATTAACAAGGAATTGAAGTTATCTTTGATCATGATTTTTTATTCCATTTTTATTCACTTTGAGGAAGTGTTGCTTCTTCTTTCTTTCTTTCGTATTTTTTTTTGATGTTCAACAGAGCAGTACAATGCAATACACAGAAGCATAATGTGGAATTTTCATAATAATACTTGCGATGCAAATGAGGAACACTTCAAAAAGCAGGTTGATTAGCATTTCTCGGTAAGATGACAGTCCCCCCTTTTTTTTTAAATTTTTGTTCATTAGTTTTATCGTAGATTACATATCCAGATCTCAAATTTGAAGTGCATAGTTTTTGCTTATAATTATAACGTGAATTTAAATAATTTTAGATTGTGCATTTAAAACAATTCTTCTGTCACTAAATTACACTCTGAATTAATGAGCTGTTTGCCACCTCTGAGCCCTTTGCTTTGAAATTCAGTCCAGTTTAAAGTGAACTCCAACCATTTCAGGCCAGCAGCTCACAGAAGGTTGCAGGATTAATGAGCTCCAGGGTGTCTGTGCCTCTCTTAGAAGCATATATCACTAAATTTTATTCTCAGGGAACATTATTCTTATGCAAGAAGAATATGGGGAGCTGAATGTGGAGAAATGGTATTTAAACAAATGATTTGATAATTACTGATGCGGGGTATACTTTCATCCCACTAGGCACACAGGAGACCAGAGCTTTTGCCTTCTCTAACTGCAGTGAAATGAAAATTGATGGATATTTTAATAAGGCTACTAAGGTTGTTAAAACAATGCTCCTTTATCGTTTATTATTCAACTCTTTGTTTTTATTCCACTTAATAGACTTTCTAGGGCTTGAATGAAGAACTTATACACACACACTCTTAAGTACACTTACACACGTATAATCTTGGATATGGTAGCCTATTTGTAAAGCTTTATTTTTAAAATATTTTTTTAATTCTATAAGTAGATTATATAGCCAGAGTTTCAGGTTGAAGGCAAATCAAACTCTTTACCTGTGCGGAGAATTATCTGCCTGAAGTTGAACCATTTAATTATGACAGCCTAAGCTAAGGATGGCAAATTCATGGTATCCTATGGATACCCCTTGCTCTCAGGTAGACATCAGTTACAGTCTTTTTCTTCATAGAACCAGCACTCTATACACTAAGACACCGCCTCAGAATTCAACACTCTGATCCAGGCAGCCCCTACCTGTGGACCAGAGTTAGCAAATGAAATAAGCACACTTCTCAACTTTGGCCTGGTCAACCCTCTCTTCCAAAGTTAGGTGGTCTGTCTGACCATGTGGGCAGATCAGTGAGATCTCAGCCTATCTGCAGCCTCCAATTATGGAGACCTGAAGATGTGATGATATTGGCATTTTTGAGTAGATTAAGTACAATATTCTCTTTACTTTTCCTAATACCCTTTTTATCTGGATTCAGCCTCTTCCTGACTATTCCTTACCAACTAATCATTCTTGCCATCTACATTTCATTCCTCCAACTATATTCAAGTATTTCTCCTAACCTCAACATTGTTTTACCACTTGAGTAGGAGAATATTTTCTAATGAATAAATTGGCATCCTCAAATTGAAGATATGTGTTGATGTTGCAACTCTAACTTTGGCATGCTGGGGCTGTCTCGCAGCAGTGGGGAGCAAAGTGTAGGTCCATCCGGCATTATTTGACGTCCTCATTCAAACTCTCTCAACAAGTAGTAACTCTGTCTTCTCAAAGAAATAGGAGATGATAGCAGCTAGAAGTCCCATTGCCAATAAAAATAGGCTGCTGGCCCCTACTCTGGCATTTGTGTTTCATCGTAGCATATCTGATGCAAGAAAATCAAGAAAAGGAAACTGCTCTTACTCCTGAAGTGACCTATGTCTTCAAAACCCTAACCCCAAATCGACCAAACATTATGTATGCTTCTATGTTGGATTCTCAAAATTTAGATTTCTTACAGATCACAATGACTGAATGAAATATCATTAACATGTGGTCAAAACGATATAAGAAGGAAAACCATAGTTTAAAAGTGCAGAGTGTTTGTAGTCATCTAGGACATTGCAGTTCTATTTGCAGTTTGTTATGTGAGAAAACAAAGGAGCCCAAAGTTGGGAAGATGAACAACTCATGTCTCTATTATGTAGATGACTTGAAGCTCTATGACAATTCTAAACCCCAGCCTAATAAAGTATGATACATTATAATGAATGTTCCTGAAGATACGCAAATAGAGTTTGGAATGGTAATATGCGAATCATTTGGGCTGGTGCAGGGCCAATTTACCCATTCATTCTCAGAATTTTAGACCTTCATGAATTTCACTCAAGGGGGAGAATATACAAATAGACTTCCTCTAGGTGAAAAAGATTCAACATGCCGCCAACATTAAATATTTGAGTTTTATTTGCCACTGTTGTATCAGGGATGTAATTAGAGTATCTAATTGGCATCCTGATGCCATTCTAGCTGCTAATTAGACCCCTTCCTGATGAAGGAGATATGAGATAATCCAGGACCCCTCAAACTGATGGGTGGGTATGAGAAAAGTTTGGCCTTAGATGCAGCTAGAATCTCTAAATAATCTCTAAATAAGCTGTGAAGAGATTATCTATATGTGCATAGAGGTATCTTAGAATGGAAGACATTGATTGGACTGGTAAGTATTAAAATGTGAAGGTGCTATTATATGGGACCTGAAGAGAGGAAGAGAGATGAGAAAGCAATGATGATTCATAGAAAGATAATAAAGTTTTAGGGAGGGAGGAATAATGAATAAGAAAAGAGTTTAGTCCAGATTTTATAATATTCACAATAGCAATGATATTCAGGCCTTGAATGAAGGACTGTGTTATGACATGCAGTGCCTTATGCTATTAAAAAAGAGGTCTCACATTAATTAAAAAAAAAAAAAGCCTTCTGCTAGGAAAAGAAGTAAAGTGATTGTATATATGTGAGCAAGAGAAATAATGAAGAAATAAGTTGTCATCCAGAGAGAGTTAAAAAGAATGGCTTTTTTTTAATGGAATTTAAGATTATGTCGGTCACTTTTTTAGTTTTGGAACTTCTTGGACATCGTGATTTCATTCTTCCTGGAGAGCCATCTAAACTGAAGGTTGGACACTAAATCAGGGTTTTACCTTTCTCTTGAGCTTTTAGCCCCTGGAGAGATGTGATTACTTTAGTTGCTAATGAACTTAGGTCCCCAGTACAGAACAATTACCATGGAATATAAGGATAGTTTCAAGAACATAAGGGCATTTTACCAAATTCTATTTAATCTCCCCCCCCATCCCATTTACAGATCCCTTTTACAGATTAAAGTTGAGAGTTGTTGGTAGATCTTTTCCATGGAGGAATAAAATTACATCTTTGGATAAACTGTTTTAGGGTTAATTTGAATCAGCAGATATTTTTTCATGGTTCATATGTGAAAATAAGGTTGTGCTAGGAGTTACAGAGTATAAAGATGAATGTAAAGAAAATGGTTGTCCTTAATTAAGATGGCTGGAGGGTCATGGGTAAAAAGATGACAAAGTTGAAAGGTAAACTGCGGTAAGTGTTATCACATAAGCATTAAAAAAATATGTAGTCAGCTTCAGAAAGAAAGAGATAAGTGAGAGCTAGAAAGACCCCTGTAGCCACTTTGATTTTGGGCTCAGTGGTAACTGTAGAAAGAACAACTTAATTAGAGTAGGGCTGAGGCATAGAGATGGGACAAAGAATCACATTATGTGCAGGAGGGAGTAAAAGATGAGAACAAAGACATGAAAGTAGACCCCTCTTCCAAGAAATATGATAAGGGATAGAAGGAGGCCTTGGGTGGCTTTGTCACCTTTGTGCATTGGTATGCCCAGGTAGCATCCTCATCTTGGAGAACCTATGGTAACATTTGCTATGGGAACATGCCCTGACATGGCTCTGTGGCAGGCCTCACATTCTGCGAGTACCTGCTTGAGGTCGCATTGCAGTACCATGGCACAGAACCCGTGAACCCCCATATGTCAGCCTGGTTAGGACATAAGACTAGGGCAGTGATGAGAAATCATATGTCCACCTGGAGACAAATTTTTGGCAGAAATCTGATTTCATTGCTTAGCATTTGTAATGCCCTAGGTTGAGAAGCCACCCATGTCCTTACATGGGCCAAGTTTAATTCTGTTCTGTTCAGTTCAACAAATTCATCCCTAAATACTCTGTGCGAGGCTTTGCTCTGGCTCAAGGTCTACAACATGGTTAAAAGGGGTCCCTGCTTTCAAGAAACACAATCTCTTGGGAGAAGCAAGAAACCTAAATAGCATTTCATTATAATCCGATGAATGTTGGTACAGCAGAAGGGTGGTTGATAGGTTGTGAAGATACAGATGACAGGTACCTAATCCAACTTGGGGCATCTCAGAGGCTTCTGGAGAAGGTGACAGTTGGATTGAGTCTTGAAGGATGGGTATGAATTATCCAAGCATCTGTGAAAAAAACTCAGAAAAGACTTCCAAGTATGAACCAGCAAATGTGGTTTTGACCATAGGATGATAAGACTAATGTGAGGGTACCATGAGTGGTGGCATGTGGCTGGAGAGGGAGCCTGGTCATGGAAAGACATGTCATGTCGGAATTTCTAGGTTTTATTCTGTGGATAATGGGGAGGTACTATAGTGTTTTAAGAAAGAAGGAATCTGACTTTTTAGTCTATTGCAGAGGTTATTCTGACTAAGGGGTGTGTGTGTGGGGGGGGGCTGGGCAGAGAGACCAGTTTGGGATATAAAACAATAGTTTTGGATAAAAAAAATTATGGCCTGAATTTGGCCAGAGGAAGTGGGGTTGGAGAAGGCAGGTGAAAGTGGTTTTTGTTAGTGAACAAATTCCAGGGTGGAAAAGAACTGGGTGCTTAGGTGCCTTTCAAGTTCTGGCCTGGTTGCCTGGAAGAGCTTTTCTGGCTCAGTGAGAAGCATCTGTCTGTCTAAATTCTGATTTTTCATAGACATTTTAAAAATAGGGTGGAGTTTGGAGACCAAAGACAGAGCTGTATAGAGAGAGCAAGGAGGAGGGGAACCATGAGGGAAAGCGATAAAGAGAAATGGGGAGGCAAGTAATTATACGCTGTTGTGACCCGTGTCTTAGGTCACATTTTGGTTTCAGTTTCCAGCAATACTTCCTTCCTTTCCTTTTCCTTTTCCTTTTCCTTTTCCTTCCCTTTCCCCTTTCCTCTTCCGTCCTTCTCTCCCTCTCTCCATTCCTCCTCCTCCTCCTCTTTCTTTTCCTTCTCCTTCTAATCACTAAATGCCTTCAGAAATGAGAATGATCTATTCATGGAATTTCCACAGCTTGCATGAGGAGAGGATCTGAGAAGTGAGTTTTTGAAAGCACTATGATGGTGGCCAAGTATGCACTTATAACATTTTTATTAGACATCTCTAAGGAGTAAGGTAGGCAAATGATCTTGTGTGTGTGTGCGATGAAAGTGGGAGAAAGGACAAGGACTTAATAAGTGAGGAGAAGAATGTAAAAGGGACTCTTAAGCATAACTACAATTTGAATGGACCTCACTTACTTAGCCCTTAAATGGCATTTCAGTTGTGTTTCTTGAGCCAGGTGGGCAGTTTGTTCATTTGGTTGGAATTCTGAAGTAATAAGGTCAGAATTAGGGGCTTAATACTTCTGCAGGACATTTGCTTTTAATCTATTCCATGACCCCAGAAGGACATTTTAACCCTCATCATCACCCTGACTTTTGTCTTTGAGTGCAAGGAGGCACCAGCCAGAGAATATAGATGGCTTTTCAGGAAATCTGTCTTCACTAGGAGAAAGCTGTGGTCAGATAAGTAGGATTACCCTTTACATAAAAAGAACAGCCTGTTCCGTAATTAGAAAAATTAGAAATTGCTGTGAGAAAGGCAATAATGAATACCAGTTCTTGAATTTGGTTTATTAAAAAAAAAATGGAGATCTGGGAGACTTGTTAATTATATAGACTGTGACAATAGTTAATATCACTGCATTGTTGCCCTTAATCTGTGATTTACTGAATATTGCTAGACCTGAACTTAACAATGGAATGTTTTACTTTGTGTGGCTGGATTGGCTACCTACTTTTATTTTAAAACATCTTAAATTTAATTACTATGCGGCAGTTTGGGCTGCTACTCTCTCTTGATATAATGGAGATGAAATAGATTGTATTTTCCACTACAAAGGTTATTTTTTAAAAAACTTAAGTTTGTTACTCAAAAGGAAACATCTGTGTCTAATGCAAGGATAAATCTAGGATTTGTGGAGATTGAAATTTACATAGCATCTGGGGTAAGTCTTTGAAAGAAGAAAACTTACAAATATAAAATCAGTATGGAACTGTTAAATTCATTCTAAGTTGATGGAATTTAAAAATATATTAATGGTCAAGAAAAGTTCTCCATTTTAATTCTTCATTGATAATGTCATGCACATTGTTAGAATTGTGGTCAAACTTGGGAAAATTTCTTCAGGTCTCTTTTAGAGATAGCTGCAAGATGTTAGGTCATTTCAAATTGTCTTGTGTAGGGACTAATTTTAAAATACCTTTGAAACTGACTGTCCTCATTATCTACCTTCTTACCATCACAGTTTCTCATTTTTGCTAATTAAAAAAAAATACATACATGACCATTTGAATACATTGCTAAGACCCCATCCAAGAAGGTTTAACAGGGGCTGTGCAAATGAGGCTCTTGAAGCTTAAGCACCACTGTTTCATAGTAGATTCCTCTTCGATCTAATAACATCATAATTTTCACTGAATCTTTCCAAACAGCATTATATTCAGTTGTCCAATGAAATACTGTACCCCTTCGTACTTAGATGCAATGAGTCAGTCAATTGAGGAAGAATGCGGATTTTTGTTGAACTTAAGATTTCTAAATAAGGCACAACTCAAATCTTATCTCTTGATTTAAGTGGCATATAGTGGCTTATTGTAAGACTATTATGTTAATATCTTTGTACCTATTACAAGCTTTAATTTATCCTTGTTAGCTTGAAAGAAGACTAAATTCCTCTGTAATAACATGAAAATATTTTTTTAAGATGTTATCTTTTATAGTATGTCCTTTGTAGTCTGCTGATTAGCTGTGGTCATCTAAAATAGTAAGTAATCTTGACAGATACTACATAAATGAAAAAATATAGTATGTCCACGTAAGAGCCTTGTACAGAGCATCTTTAACATTTTCAGATGTTATTTTTAAGCCTTAAAATCAAATTTGTTATTTAAGAAAGATTTCAAAATAGGTATACAGATCTCACTGTGCTTTATATGGTTTTCTGTTAAATTTACCAAGATCTGTTTTTTTGCATTAAACATACTTAGTTTCATTAAAGATGCTTAGGCTTCCCTCCTTTTCAATGCCTCCTACCCCCTCTATGTACACAAATCCAGCAACCTAATCAAGTCGCCTTTGATCAAATTTAATTTGGATTTTTCCTTAGTAAGGCTGTCTGGTGGCAGTTAAATAGAATTTAATTAAAATAAATATGCACGAGATTCAATAGAGCTTAATTATCTGATTTGACTTGGTAAGCTTTGGCAGAAAGTCTAGACGTTGTAAGATATACCTACATTTGACTTGGATAAAGGTTTAGTAAAACAGAGGCCAGAATTCAGAAAAAGGGGAGGAGGAGGGAAACAGTTATAAAAGCTATCTACACTATTAG
This sequence comes from Spilogale gracilis, assembly GCA_004023965.1. Lineage (NCBI taxonomy): Eukaryota > Metazoa > Chordata > Mammalia > Carnivora > Mephitidae > Spilogale > Spilogale gracilis. The sequence goes on along the minus strand of PITA01008846.1, from coordinate 72,922 downwards.
GTAGAATTCTCAATAAACAAAATGTGTCTTGTTGAATTTGTACCTACAGCAAAAAAATGGGTTGTTTTACATCTTTCTATTTTATTAAAATCATAAAATGAAAGTGTGAAAAACTAAGTACTCCACTTGTTAAATAGCAATTTAGATTGACAAGTTATTTTCCCAAATTTGATTTCTGGCTCCATTAAACCAGTGCTTCTCAACTTTTAATGTGGGCATGAATAACCCAGTGGTTTTGCAAAAGAACAGGTTCTGATTTAGTACTTCTGGGGCAAAGCCAGAGATTCTGCCTCTAATAAGCTTCTGGTGATGTCCAGGCTATTGTCCGAGGACCATGTTTGAAGTACAAGGTCCCAGACAGCGAAATGAGGACAACTGACTTGGGAGAGTTGCCACCACCATCACCACCGTAACTGTACTGGTAATGACCTCTCAACTGTGCTGTGTTTTTATATTATTTCCATTATCTCAATTTTACCTCTTTGCGTTACCTAGTGACATATGCTTTATCTCAGCTTGGTTTCCCTGTAAAGCCAGTTGATAAAATATTAATTTCAGAGTCTCACCTTCTCTGGTCCAGCATGAACAAAATGTAGACAGATTTCTCCTGCAGAGAGTGTTCTCCAGATCTCATTACTTCTCTCAGGGTTCATTCGGGTGAACATCCACGCGCATTCTGACCTTTTCCTCCCCAATAGTAGGTCTGTGTCTTTACTCTGGAAGGCTGGTTATCTTACTGTCCTCCACACAGGCAACTTTCATTCCTGATTCCAAATTCTGCACATGCAGTCTCTTGACTAAAATGCTCATATTTATATCTCCTATCCCTCATGAAGCCTCCCCAAAAGCTCCCTGGCACTCACAGGCTTACTAACAGAGCTGAGCAGGGTAAAGCTCAGTAGTTGCCTGTTGAAATTGGAGTGATGTATATACAGGGATATGATCTTTATTTTAAAGCAACCCAACAATGGTGCCCATCAACTCCTAAAGCACGTTTTTGTTGTTGTTGTTATTTGTTTGTTTTGGGCAGTGTATCAGGAAATTTCTATTGTGGCATATGTACTGAGGTGTGGCAATGGAATAATGCCTTAGGACACATATGCTCAGATGTAATAACACAAGTTATAAATAGTCCTCATTTAGAAAACTCTAATAGGCTAATAGGTAATTAATGTGTAAAGTGAAAGTTTTGATTTAGAGAAAAGGAAGCAGTTAGACAATTAAATACTAATTTCAAGGAATTTTCATAGAAGGTCAATAACATTTAAATATTAATAAGTAGCAGTCAGTACCTCTGTGAAGTTATTTAGTCAATAAGGAAATGTTTTATATAATAGCCTCACTTGGAGGGTATTTATTAGAGAGTCACATGATAGTTTCTTGTTAATTCTTTGTATTACTTTGAGATCTGGCACATGCCACAAGGGGAAGAGTATGCCCAAAGAGTACAACTGGGAAACGCAGTTAACCCAGCAGGAATCCGAGTGAGGTTCCAACCAAAGGTGGGACAAGGTGACTATGACCTACGGGACCTTGGCCAGCAGAATTTCTTGGGAAATTTAGAAGAATTTTCCCTGACTACCACCTTGGAGGGGGAACTTGAGATGTTGCAAAAGTTTCAATACTCTGTGGTAGTAAACAAACAAACAAACAAAGAAAACAAAACCAAAAAAAGGAAGAAAAATGCAATCTGGATCCAAATTATGGACTATTCATCTAAGTGAATATTCCAGAAAATAAATGCAGTAAATACTTGAATTAATTTTATCTTTTAGTGCAACTATTAACCCATTGGAGTGACAATTTTCTGAGAGATTTTTCTTTTCTAAATCTTGGATAGTTTTATTTCTGAATGTTGATATTATTTTTTTTTCATAGCCTACAATTTTTCTTTCATTTATAATTCCATTTGGAAAATACCAGTGTCTTCTATTTTTCCAATGCATAATCTCAGTTTACTTATTTGTTAGCTCTCTAAATATTATCTATGGCACTGATATACATTATATCTTGATGACAGTCTGAGGTTTACAATAAAAGTCATTCTTAGTTTTCTAAAGTACTAAATAGAAAAAAAAACTGATAAAATGTTAAATTAAGAAAGGAGTCTTTTTAGAGGTGACTCTCCAGCATCCTCATTTTATAGATAAAGAGATATGGCTTGTCTAATGTCAGCCCGTGGGTCAGAGACAAACTCAGAGCAATAGTTCTACAGACCATATACTGAAATAAATGCTGCATAAATGGATACATAAATATATATACATATATTACATATGTTACATATGTAACATATATATGTATATATATGCTTTCAATTGTTGAAGAGCAAACATTAAAGTTATATAAGGTTACTGAGAAAAACCATTGCAGTAGGGAGAACCTACTAGGGTTATAGTAGAACCCTAAAAATAATCTAATATATTGGCTGATTGCCTCCTAAATTGTACAGATTACTGGTCCATTTCTGAACATGCCCTCGGATAAATTGAAAAGGACATCTCTTCAATCCTTGTCAAACGTGATACCTGGTGTCATAAGTGCTTTTAACTTCTAGGAGGAAAAGGTAAAAAATCATGCAAAAGAATTTATGCAAGAGACTTACATCAGTGCCTTTTTTTTTTTTTTAAATAATACATAAGGCACACAGTCCCTGGGAAAATTCTTTCCTTATCTTCACTCCTCATCTCTTTTTGTGTGGAGCAAGGTGGGAGGATTAGCAAAAAGCTGGTGAAAGGGAAAACTTTTTCTGGGCCTGAGTGCCAAAAGCAGTGCTGCACCCCATCCCTGTTTCCCTGTTGGAATCCTGCTCTCTCTGATCTGAGACCGCTCTGTGTTTGCCTAATTTCGACTTGTGCTTCTGCCCTCTGGTTCCCATTGGCCCCTTTGATGCTTTTCAGGGAGTCCTCTCAAAGCTGGGGGGGGGGATGGGAAGGTAAGCAATGCTTTCACATGAAAAGAGGGCCGCAGAATCCAGGAGGGGGGCCCTGCTGAGGCGCTCTCTTCCAGGACAGTGACTGGGAGGCCCAGTACTGGCCTCTGAATTTAGGGCCCCTAGTTAACCTGCAAGCCACAGAAGCTCCTCCACCACCCCCTAAAACAAATGTCCCTTGGCTCTTTTTTTTTTTTTTTAAATTTTTCCTCAGGCTTCTCTTTTGGATATCTAAAGGCTGGATTAGATTGTCTCGGTCTCTAACTAAGATCCCAATCTAGAGATATTGTTTTGTTTTGTTTTGAGTTTATTTGCTTATCTCATGCTTATCAGTTCACTTTTTCCATTCTCTTAGGTGACAAAGGAGCTTAACAAAGGGTTGTGAGGAGAAGTAGATGGTTTAAAGAAAGAATTTGACTGGAGGGGCGAAGAAGTGTAGGCAGGGTTCAGGAAATGGACCCCAGGAGGGGAGTCGCTCTGAGCCTCACAGGGGTGGAAGCTGTCCCCACCCCCCTGGGGCCTAACTGGGAGGGAGCAGGCGGTGTTCCTAGAATCTAGTAAGGGCTAGAGCCCTGGCAGGCAGGACACCCATTCTCAACTCCCTGTCTACTCCTTGGAATTACTAGGGGAAATTGAAACCTTCCTAGAGATTCTGATTGAATCTTTGGGGGTGAGCCTCAGGATTTTCAAAAGCTGCCCAAGTAATTGTAACAAATAGTCAAGTTAGAGAAACACAGCCACAGTAGGACACAGACACTGATTAAGGTAGAGTGCAAACTGCCCATGGGTCCTTTACCAATTTCTTTCACCATAAGCTTCACATTTCTTCAGACATTCCTAGGAAGGAAAACAGGATTCCTGAAGGGAGGCAGCCTTTCCTAAGTGGCGCACCTGAGGTTTTGCCATTGTGCGTATCTTTGGGCACAGTTCACAGTATGGAGGCTCTGGCCCTTCTCATTTCCTCCCATTCACTCCGACAAAGGCTACATAATGTCTCTATTAAATTCCAGGGGGTGCAGAAGCCTAAGGAAGAGCAATAAAGAAACGATCCTTACAGGTGTTATGAGCCTGACTATTTTATACCAAATGCTGCTCCTGAAAAATTTCATTTTAACATATGCATGGCAGATACAATATGACCAATTATAACAATGTGAAAGAATATTGGACAGGAGGTGAGAGGCTGGGGTGGGAGTAGAGATTCCAGGAAAAAAATGTCAATTAGGTAAATGGAAGTTTCCAGATTGAGAAGAAAAAACACAGGTCTAGCATAATATTAGACCATTAATGACACTTATGCAGCAGATAACATTTGTCAGACACCATTGCTAGAGGCTGTTTATCCATTTTATCCTCCCAACAAGCTTATCATCATCATCATCATCATCATCATCATTATTATTACTATTATTATTATTTGAGAGAGAGAGAGTGTGTGCAGGTGCGTGTGAGCAGAGGCGAGGGGAGGAGAGGGAGAGGAGATTGAGGATCCCAAGCAGGCTCCACAGTCAGAGCAGAGCCTGATGTGGGGCTCCATCCCATGGCCCTGAAATCATGACCCGAGCTGAAATCAAGAGTCAGATGCCTAACAGACTGAACCACCCAGGCGCCCCATAACAACCCTATTAAATAGGAACTACTGTTAGCCCCCTATTAAGAAAGAAAAACCAAGGCTCTAAGAACTGAAGAAACCTGCTCAAGTTCGCATAGCTAGAAAGTGGCAGAGACAGGATTCAGACCCTGGTAACCCGCCTTCAAACCCCAAGCTCATCTTTCCACTCGCAGACTCACCTGGGGCTTTAGTTAAAGTGCAATCTGGCATATTCTCTCGGGAATCTGTATTTTTACAGAAGTTCCTACGTGACTTTTATGGTCAGGAGAATTTGGTCCATACTGTATTATCTACATTATGCTATTCTGTTTCCTGAGTATATGTGATTTATTTCTGTTTTCTTTGGCTCCCATTTTCTAAAATATGATTGAGAACCCTCTCGTCCAGGTATGCTGCAAAAACAAGCAAACAAAAAAAGTGCATTGTTGAATATGTGTTACAAATACTAAATACCAGGATCTTTTCTTGGTGATTAAGATGTGATTATCCATGTTTCAAATGCTACAACAAAGATAATTTTTGATCAGAGAATCTTTCTTCCAAATAACAGCCACATATGTATCCCTTAGTGCACCCTTTAGGGCAGGTAGTCTTGGATAAATATAGTCCCAAGCCCTATAATAGTGTTATATGGATTTATAAAACAGCTATTCATTTTTATACTGTAAAACTTTAATTTTAAGGTTTGAATGTTTTTAACTCATTTTGAACATATAGGCACATCTATCTTCTACAGCTGGACTGATTCACTATTAAGTTTTGTTTTATGTAACAAGATGTTAGAGAGCTTTAGATAACTTATACTGTGTGAGCAGACTTCTCTTCCCTACTGAGAAACAGTGAGTGTGAAACCCAGGGACATTGTCTTTAGAGTAAAAAGACCTAGCTAAACACTGGAAAAAATGTGCCTGGACCTTGAGAACCTGTTAGCTGGAGCAATTTCAGTGCTACTAAAGATACCTGAGAAAACAATGGCTTTAAAAGTTACCCTCGGGGCGCCTGGGTGGCTCAGTTGGTTGGGCGACTGCCTTCGGCTCAGGTCATGATCCCGGAGACCCGGGATCGAGTCCCACATCGGGCTCCCTGCTCGGCGGGAAGCCTGCTTCTCCCTCTCTCACTCCCTCTGCTTGTGTTCCCTCTCCAGCTGTGTTTCTCTCTGTCAAATAAATAAAATCTTAAAAAAAAAAAAAAAAAAGTTACCCTCTTCTGCTAATGGATATTCAGCTAAAAATCCCAATTTGCTTTTCAAAAATAGTATGTGAAAAAGCTTTCTTTTTTTCACCCTGTGCTACAAGAGTCAATTGAAGTCTTGCGATTTTCCTATGAGAATGTTGAGTCTAAAGGTAGTCTAAAGTTTAAGGTACATAGGACTTAACTGGTGCTTTGGGTTGATGTTGAGTTTCATGGTGACTCCAGAGTCACAGAATGTGAGAGAGTCTGACCTTTACAAATCCGTCAGTATAGATCCAGGCACCATGGTGGTTCCGGGCTTGTTGAATTGGCATCCCTTCTTGTTCTTCCCCTGCAATGCCCTGTGTCACAGGGGAGCAGCCCCCTGCAGAATGCCTTTCCCAGCCTCCCTTGTCTGCCCGCCACCTGCATCTGGATGATGACAGGCACTGCCAAGAGTCAGAGGAAACATAAGAAGAAGGAGAAGCCACAGGGTTTCGCTTCCTCTTCCCTCTCCTTCGTGGCAGCATCTCTGTATTATTATCTCCCGCCAGAGAAGCCTGCCTCGGGCACAACTTTCTCCACATAACTTTGGTCGCTGGGCTCTGGTGACACTACCTTCTCTCTGTGTCCTTTTGTTGTTTGTTGCCTTTGGTAATTCATAGGATGCCTCACTGTTTTCTTACTTGTCTTTTTGGCTTTCCTACCACCTGTGAAACCAGTTCCTGGAGTTAAATTCCCTTCTTTACGTTGCTAATTGGCTTGTGTGCTCCTGGTTGAACGGATTAAAGTTGCCATTTAAATACCAAAAGTTTGCTGGAGGTAGTTCTTCTAGGGAAAAATAATCACAATTCCCGCTATAAGTTCCCAGCTTTTCAGAATGTATTATTTCCACAAATAACTTGTTTCAAATCTTATCTTTTAATATAATTTATTGTTTTCTTATTTAATTACTACTCCTAAAGCTAATAAATGCAGCTCCAAATATATTATATATCAAATTTGGCCAGAATGGAAGTGATTAATAACATTACCGTGTGTTCTGAGCTCAACTTTTTCTTTTTTAATGCTCACCTGAAATAAGCTTCTTTTGCCAACTCTATTTAATTAAAGATTGTCTTGTGATGATAAAGCAAGCTCAGTTCCAGCGTCGGTTTATGTGGCATTGCTTTTTCTTAAAACTCTAAGTGATTTGTAGCAAGTTCTCAAAAAGATGTGCTTGCAACTTTCATTTTCTAAGGATCTGGAAAGCAGCCACTTTTTTTTTTTTTTTTTTAAGTTTGACCCTTCATGGGATATGTATGGAGGTCAATTTCCAAAAGTAACTCCATGATGTCTGGTTCTTCTTTGATGGAGTTTGATTAATCAGTGTGTAGAATTCCTGGCAAATAACAGGCACAAAACTAACTATATATCGAGTGAATGACTGACTGACTAAACACAAGAACTTTTCAAAATATTTCTATCTCATAGCAATACATGCTATTAGCTATTTATAAATGGACTCACCATTAACCAGGAAAAGCTGAAGTTATCCTTCCACAAGGTGAATTTCACTGGATGGGTCTTGGTTTATAATATAAGCAACCAAGTGCATACAATAGGAGCCTTCAGAGCAGAATTCAGGCATTGACAGTAAAGATTAATGAACCAACCGCGTTTTCTTAATTGATAGCATCCACAGTGCACTCTCCTCAGCCCTTTGTCTATCACTTGGCAGAGGCTCTAGCTGGTAGCTACACTCCATTGCTTGCTGAAATTAAAAAACAGGTAATTTAATCTTCTCAATGCTATAGATGATGATTTTTTTAAAAGTTGCAGTTGAAACAACACAACAGTTTCTGGATGAGTGGGTCTTCTTGGCGATTCATAATTTAGTAGATGGCATGCTCAAATTTATTAAATTGACCTGAGCATAAAATCATCCAGGAGAGCAACAATTAATCTGTAATGCTGCGGATATAGTCTTTCAAGAACAATACAGTCCCCATTATTATTGTGTATTTGACTCTTTTTCTCTGATTGCAGGTAAAGAGCGAGCTTTTCAGCATTTGTGAGGTGCACTTGCATGGATTACGAGTCTAGTTTGTGGATGTGGGTGAGAAAGTGTTGCCTGAATGTTTATCCAGAGAGTAAGCAATTTTTCACATAGAGTGTATGTTGGATAAATATGAATTTGCTTTAGGTTAAGGTGTTAATGCAACCTTGTCAAGAAGAACAAATCTGAAAAGTAGTTAAATCAAAGATGTTTGATTTTAAGGAATAAATGTACCATCTCTCAAAGCATATTATCTTTGTCTAAGAATATTTTTCCCCATGTCTGTAATTTTAGAACTCTGTGATATGGAAGCTGTCAATGTAGGTAATTGAGGGCGCTCTGACTTTTCTTATTGAGTGCATTTTTCAAGTGTGGTGTTTAGGTGGCCCTGCCTGATGCTTTTCTAAGAAGCTCCATTATGCTCATAAATAAATACTGAGTTCCTAGAGAAACCTGGTGAATTGAGGCACAGTTTTGATAGCTGCCTTGTGAACGACATGATATTATTTTCTTGAGAAGGCTGGACCTTTTTATTCGGGTCTATTATATAAAGGATATACTCACCATAGAATTTAAGTCTTGATGCGGAAAGGTAGATTGGCTTATAAACTGATACTTTTATTTCTGGGTAAGGAACTGGAAATATGCCAGGTGACATTCTCTTTGAAGTGTAAATGGTGCTTCCACTGAACCTGTGTTTTTTCCTAGTACCTTTGGGAAGTGGGTTTTATGTCTTTGGAAGAACCTGGATTCTAATAAGTGGGATTCTTAGCCATAGGAAAGTTGCTATATAGGGATAGGATTCCTGTGCCTACATAGGTCTCTATTCAGTAGGTTCCCTCAGACCTTAAAACCCTGAACCAGTCTTCTATCATTCATGTCGATTTCCTTTATGTGTTTATTTCCCATTACTTCCAAAGATAATTCCATTTCTGAGAAATATTGATATATTTTGTTGTCTCCAAGTCCTCTTGGATTTTGAGACAACCATTGTCCTTCAGAGCAAAGCACTTCAAGAGGTCCAGTGTTGGACATAACATTTCCAGGTTGTCCAAAAGGTCTGATGTTGTGGTTGTACATCTCACTCCAATTTCCTATTCATGGGCTCACCTTTCATGGCTATTGCCATTTTCTGCCCTAGTCTACCTTGCCCCAGCAACCTCTTAAGACACCAATAAGGTCACTGACAATTAATTTTTCTTAAAGTCAGGCCAAGGAAAGAAAGGTGGTGGCAGTTGAGAGAGAGAGAAGTATTTAGTTGTTGCCATCTAAACAGAAAAAGAAACGCATTAAGTTTTAATGTAAATAGCATTATTCCTAGAAATGCACTGGCCATTCTCTGCCACAAGAACCCTGTCACTGACATCAGCTTTCTTAAGGCCCCAAAACTCTGCCCTGTTGAACAGTTCCTCTCTCTCCCATATCTTCTATTCCAGAGTTCCAGTTCCCTACAATTAACTACTACAATAGCAAAATCCTCATTGTTTATTATGCAGAAAACTTGAACTCTGGAACCGTATTCTAGCCTGAATCTGGGGCTCCACTTTGCATATCCAAGGAGAATGATTAAGGTGACTTCACTCTCACACATGAAAAGAACCATCAGGAAATTTGAAATTGCTGTGTTTTCTCTTCAACGTATTGTGAATCCCATTCTCCCAGTTCCCTTTTGCTTGTCAGTGGAACCACAGTGACCATCCCCACCCTCATCGCACCCTAATCAGGAGCGATGTCGTTGGCATTCGGGTGTCAAGGTGAGATGCAAGGTTGAACTTTATATGTTGCTAAAATGTAAGGGAAATGCTTTCTCTGCATTTGTAATGTTTCCATATGCGTACAGCTTAATTAGTATTAATGAACACTCTCGGCTTTTCTCTGTCCCCTCAGCCATCACTATTGGTGAGTGGGGTTAGGAGACTGAGTGTGTATCGTCCAGTTCCTCCTTGGGAATTACCAGCCCCAGAGAGCAGGTACTCTGGGAAGGCTCCGTGTGCCGTAAGACTTACAGGAGTGGGCCCTTGATAGAAGGTTGTAAAGTACAAAGGAAGGGCACACTTTCCTAGCTATTGAAGCAAAAGAAAGTAGGGCTGCTGGATTTCTTTCTTCTCACATGTCCCTCTGATTCTTGGGCAAATACTATCATTGATTTAAAACAAAAAACAAAAAACAAAAAACAGCTTTGTAATTTGTAGCCCTCAGGACAAAATGAAAATGTGGGGCCTCTTGTTCAAAAAACTTGAAGAAGGCTATGGCAGAGCATTAAACCACATGTGGGCCCTGCTATAGCTGGAGTCCTGCGCAACTACAGAGGTGACAAGGCCTAGAAATCTCTCCTATATTGATGGGTGATGTTGACAGAAAGATTTTAATAGTAATGGATTTTTGTATCCTGATACTCATTTTCTTCCAGGTTTGGAAAGGACACATGCTAGGGCAGGCAGTGTAATTTGAATGACAATAACCACTGATCAGTTGCCTTGAGAAGAAGAGATTGTATTGTACCTCCGAGTCTTACTAAAGAAACAGAAACTCCTCTAGGTATTTCAGCTGGATTTCATAGTTCACAATAGATGTTTCTAAAACTGCTTGGAAGGGTTAGGATCAAAGCTCAGAGAAAAGTATGTTAGCTTTCAGAGACTCTAGGAGGATGCGGGAGACCAACAAAATCAGTTAGTGGTGGCCAAGGTACGTGCAGCGCTATGGTAGATGATTTTCACCAAAGTCGTGCCTGATTATTGCTGCAGAGGAGCAGTAGGCTACCATCAAGCTGCTTCTTCCTTCAGTACCTTGCGTAAGTCTTCTTGCTGATGAAATTGAAAATGGTAGAAAAGCATTCAGTGGTATCTGCCTACTACAGCTTGTATAGAAAGCAAACTCTTTCTTAATAAAAGAACATTTGAAGAAACTGGATTCTTCATTGCTGGTAAAGTAGTACTGGATATTTATATACATATCTAAAAGCAGAGAGCAGCCATTATTAAAGTAAATACTAAGTGCTATAGAGAGATAAACAGATAAACACTAAAATCTCAATAACAGTACAATAGAATCTTATGTCTTATTTACATCAAACTAGCGGTTAGGGAGAGGATAATAACTGCATCATAAAGCCATTAAGGAGCCAAGACTGATTTACTATCTTCAACGCAAGGTTTCCATAGTTGTGGACATTTGTGTCTATCTCATAGAAGGGAGAAGAGAAAGATTACTTGGCAGGTTTTTATGGGCCAGGCCTGAGAGTGGCACTTAGCACTTCCGTTGGCCAGATCTTAGTCATATAACCACTCCTAACTACAAAGGATGCCGGGGAAACTAGTTGTGTGCTCAGGAGGAAAAGGAAATGAGTAAGGCAAATAGATCATTCCTTTCACATGATGTCTAATGGGGACCCAGATGACTTTTCTAGCATTCCAGGAACCAGAAAATTATTCACAAGGAGAAAATGACTAATGGTGTGTGTAACACGTGGCATATTATTAAACTTCTTTGTTTCTCAGTTTCTACATCTGGAAAATGGGATAATCAGTGCATCTCATAGGATTATTGTGAAGATTTCATGAGATACTACAAATGAAATGGTTTAATAATAGTACCCCAAAATTAGCAAACACTCCATGAATATTAGCTATTGTTCTTATTAGCACTATGATTTTAAGGAAGAGTAGTATATTTGGAAACAAAGTAATATGAAACGTGCTCAGCACGTGCATGGCACACAGTAAAAACTCAGTAAACATTATTATTGTTTCAGCTTACTGAGTCATCTTCGTATCATACTTAAATTTATTTTTTTAAAGATTTTATTTATGTATTTATTTGTCGGGAGAAGAGAGAGGGAGCACAAGCAGGAGGAATAGCAGGCAGAGGGCAAAGGAGGCTCCCCGCTGAGCAAGGAGCCTGAGGCAGCACTCAGGCCCAGGACCCTGGGATCAGGACCTGAGCCAAGGCAGATGCTTAATCGACTGAGCCGCTCAGGCATGGCTTTAATTTACTTAAATTTATTATGACGTTGCACTAATAAGAAACTCTTAGATCTCTTTCATGCTCTCCTATCAGATTTCTTTTTGGATATTGTCTGTGTAATATGGGTCAATCTTTAGATTTACTTTTGCTAGATCTAGTCTGATCTTTGGTGACCTTTATAGGTGATTATTGGTGACCTGTATAGGCCTTTATGGATTGCTTCTTATTTGTTCATTGAGAATTGAAAATAAAACGGAATGCTTCAAATTAAAGTGATAGGATTTGAAATGAAAATGCCATAAATGCATTAGCATATAAATACATTGATAGTGTTTTATTAATTTGTTCAGGAGAGCCTAGTAAGCATTAATTGATGTTAATGATTTAATTGATAAGAACTATTTTGCATATGTGTGCAACTGAGTCAGCTATAACTTGTTTAGAAACGTCTGTCTTTGAGTACAATATGTTTAAGGTAAAGACAGTACTAGACCAGATAGCAAGACTGCATTGAGCTTAACTCACCTGATTAGGAGGATACATTTATATACATCTTTACAAACATACCCATAATTGTAATTTTGCAAAGGCCATTCAGAAAAGAGAATCACTGTGCAAAGTAAAATAATAGAGAATAGTCTAAGCATGCTGTTTTCAGCTAAATGTGTGTAAGGATTAGCAGGGTTTGGTATTCGACATTCCTTGGTTTGAAGAGGGGGGAAAGTGTACATCTTCAAATTCTACAAAACTTTGGCCTCAGTGGCATCTGTACCCAAAGGCAGGGTTGGAGACACTGCATAAGATTAACTGGCAGGGATGTATCTCCATGAAGGACGGCACAGAGAGTGTCAAAGCATGATTGCTTAGGGCACATTCATATGTTTTTCTTTTTGTTAGGGAGCCTTCCCTCTCTTTTGTATGTTGTTTGATGTCCGATGCCTTTAAAGAGAAGCTACAAGCATTACTAGTTGTTTGAAGAGAAGTAGTAAATGTTATATAGAGAAACATTACAAGGTAAAGACAGACTTAGGATTGGGAATCGCATAGTATACAACCATGAACCCATAGAGCCTGACCACCTCTATTAAAAAAAATAAATAAACCACTTAAAATTGTCAAAAGGACATTTTCAATTCTGCCTCATAATTTGTTTAACAAATGCTTTTACTTTTGAAACCGTCATTTGGCCAAAGCAAAAATGCTGTTTATCCTTGTTATTAACCAGCAGAATTTTAATGTGGCTTTCAAGACCCGCCATGGGTTAAATTCAGCCTGCCCTTCAAGGGGCACCTAGGGTGGCTCAGTCAGTTAGGTGTGTGACTCTTGATTTGGGCCAGGTCATGATCTCAGGGTTGTGAGACTGAGCCCTGCATCGGGCTCCACACTGGGCACGGAGTCTGTCCCACTCTGCCCTAATACCTCTCCTCCTACTTAGAGTACTTAAACCTTTCTGTCCACCATACCCCTGTCTTCAGCAAAGGTCCCCTCAGATATACTTCCTATGTACTTCAACCAGATGTTATCTCTTCCCTCTGATTCTCACATGACGCTATTTTATTCTTCTGTGGCTTTCATCTCACTCGTACTTATGTTCCTGTTGTACTGACAGGTGGACTCTGAGCCCCATATATTCTTATCTTTAACCACATGCACTATATAACATAAAACCTTGCACGGAGTGAATGCCCAGCAAATAGGTATTAGATATATTGATGCATGCACGGATGATATCATTCTCTGCACTCACTGATAAGACATTATGATTAATGTTTAAGTGGTCAGAATAAGAATGCGTTGCTCATTAACTAAATTTAACATATCTGTCTATTAATGTAATGAATATGACCTTTGGGCTAATATAAGGGAAAATATTCTTTCAAGACAGTATTGACCTATCTTATAAAATGTTCCATTGGTTCACCCATATTGACATTAACCAATTTTGAAATTTAGATATAACATGTATACAGATAAATTTGACATTTGATATGATTTTTTTACCAGTTATATTATGGAAGAGAAAAACAATGACTCAGAGGAGAATGGGTTGGCTGTAGAGGGTGAAATACTCTATAATGTAGCTAACTCTGACTGTGAAAATATGAGAAATAAGCCTGCTTCATTAGCCCTCTCATGGAGAAATGACTCAGCACTGTTAATGAACACGATGAGGTTACGTTATTCTTTCATCACAACCTGTTGGGTTAATTGTGGTATATACAGAGTATAGTTGATACAGAAGACAATTGGTTATTGTGCTTTTCTATTATTTTTTTTAATTGTTTAAAGCAAATTAGTACTTTACAAGAGCACAGAAGCCTGGTTCTTGTCATGAAATCTGATGATGAAAATCAAACTGTGACGATAATTTTAAATATACCTGGGTTTGAAAATAGAAATTCTTTTGAAGTCATGTTTAAGTTCCTTCAAAGCCACAGATTCCATTAACAACTGATTAAAAACAAACATTCTTTGTAGGAACTAAACTTTTGTAATCCCTGTCTCTTTCTGGCACCCCGACACGGAGCATACACTGTCCTTTTGTGTGGGATGATCACTACACAAACTGCGTGTGAACGGGTAGGAAGCAGGCCAATGGATTTTTGCAAATTGCAGCATGCCCACTCTGACATGAGACACAGGATCAGCTTACTTCCAGTCTTGTGACAGGATCTGAGAAAGAAGCTTTGTATCATGGAGAAGTGAGTTTCCTGGTGTCTTTTTAAGAAGAGATGCGTTTCCTCCCTCAGCCCCAGTGTCGGAAGCCTGGTTGATCGCTTAGCTGCCGACACAGCTCTGATCACCTGGTATGCTGTGAAATTATTTCTATGTCCCACTGCCTTTGATGGGACCATTGAGAGAACCATGTCTGTCCCCACTCCCTCTGCCCTCAGCTCCCGCAGACATGGGAATGCGGCAGGTTACAGCCGGAGTCAGAGTAGTCATTGAACCCTGAGTTGAGTATAAAATCTATGACCATTTGAAAGGGAAAAACCTTCAAGGGCCCATGTAATAAATCTGTAGGGAATTTAAGAGACATCAGCTGTACTTAATTGTCTCTGACGTGACTGAAACACACAGGCCTCTGTGAAGAGTGTGAGGGCAGATCCCCAAATCCTTCGCTCAGCACTCTTGAAGGTTCAGAAGAGTTCATGCATTCAGCTCATCTACAGCTGCGCGATAAAACCTCCCTCAGCTACAGGCAGCCTCCTTCCAATGGCCTATGATGAGAAACCGAAATAATGAAGTTGTATTCTTGGAGATTTTTAAAGACTGAAAAGAACTGATGGAAGCATCCAACTGATGCCTTGGACTGCCGTGCATTATTCGGGGTCTGAACTTGGCCTCAGAAAACATAACACAACTCCCACCATAGCAAGGGTCGGTGTGCTAGGCTGGAGTGGCCTCTTGTTGCTGGGAGCTACTGCTGCCCAGCGTGGGCAGCTGCAGTCACAGTGCCCCTGTCCTGCCTGGGTGGTCCTGGGGGGGTGCAAAGCTGTGTGACTCCTCAGGACCTTTGCACAAACCTGCATAATGCCTGTGTATGCTCTTGCCAGTAAATCCCCCAGCAAGGGCCTAGAGGACCTGCCCTGGCCAGCGGAGGGGTGCGGCCCACCTTGCTCCTGATGATCCTTCATCAGGAATAAGAGGATGTTGCAACACAGAGGAAAATATTAGCCCAGGTGAGGGCCTTGCCAGTGGAATCTTCTCCCGCTTTCCCTTCTGCTATGATTGTAGGTCCTTAAGCTTTGGAACCAGTCAGCCAGGGTACTTTATCAATTCCCTTCTTTTCATGGACTTGACTGACCACACTAGATATCAAGCACTGTGACTCTAACCTCTGAATTTTAAGCTCTAAGCTCTACCACCTCTGTTGGCTTAAAGCTCAGGAACTCAGCTAGAACAAGCTTTGGTCTCTAGGTCTAAGAAACAAAAAGAAGAGCCAGTGAGTCTTCTCACTGACAAAATACTTAACCTCGCTGTGCCTCGGTCTCCTCATTATAAAATGAGACTCACTGTTCTTATCTCAGAGGTTTATTGCTGGGAATTGGATGAGGTAATCCATAAACTTCCTGGACTGGCACCCCACACACGTCCTCTTCAGGAAGAGTCAAGGGTAACTCTCACACTATTCGGTTTGGGAAATCAGGCAATGAGTAGATGGGTCATATTTTCACTTGGTTCCTGTGCTGACAGGCTTCGGAATTTCCCCCATGCTTCTTCATACTCCAGAGTGGTGTTACTAGCACACTAGCCTGCATCTTGAGTTTAAGATCTATGGGATACTCTGCAAGAATTCTAGTTCACACCTCTGTTCCACCTTTTCCTGGAGCTACCATTAAATCTAAGTCAGTGAAGGGACTGAGGGAAGCTTCTAGGACTTGTGGTTCATTTCAAGTTCCTGTTGCTTTGGGTTGTCCCTTACTATGCTATCTTCTGCTATAGTCTAAGGCATAGATTTAACATTTGTATAGTGCTTATACGTACAATGCTTTGCAGGTGTTAATTCATTTATTTCTCATAACAATCCTAAAAGGCAAGTACTCTTGTCTTTATTTACCAAAGAGGAAATTGAGGCACAGAAAAAATTAGGTGGTTTGTCCAAAGCTCTAGAAGGTTCTATTTCTAAATGGCAAGGTGAGGATTAAGCTCAGGTGGCCCTGCTCCTTCCTGAGCCCACAAGCTTCAAGACTATGCTAGATTACCAGGGTTATGTTTTGCCTTTGGTTTGTGACTGAGTTTCCAGATCTTAGCCTAGTCATTAAAGTATGGCCGACACTCTGTGTATACTTGATAAGTGAATGTATGAGTGAATGATGCTTTTATAACTATTCCAGTCCTCTTATGGGAACTTCTACTTTTTATCTTCCTAGTATTTGGAATTCTCACTTCCTTATTTTACTAGCTATCTCTTTGTCTTTATACTGCCATCTCCTAACCAGGCCATAAGAGATAATTTCCTGAAGGGAAGTACCATGCTTTATACCTGTTATATAACCTCCATTAGAATAGCTGAATAATCAACTTATGACACATGGAACCCCCAAAATAGTTTTCTAAATAGATTGGAACCTTGGGGTGTTGCAAGATAAACAATTTACTCTCCTTCTCAACCTATCCCTTCACTTTGCTCCCTCCCACAAAATGTTATTTAGTTGAATAGTTTAAAAATTAAAACATAACATAGCAAAACACGTAAAGTTAAAATAGATGAATAGATAAATAGAATGAAAGGCATGCAGACTCTTGAGTAGAAGCGATCAAAATGCCAGGGCAATGATTCTGCCTCTAACATTTTAGACCACTAAAGGAAAATATGTTGGATTGCATCATCTCCATTTTATTAAGGGGGAGAAGCATTTAAAATTCCTCTCTGAAAATAAAATTGCTCTTGGAGCTATATTCAAGTAAGAATCAATTATGTAGACCTTACGTAATGGGCATAGGAAACAATACTGTCAACCATGAAATTACAGAAGACACCAGAAATCCCTCTTAAACAGGTCATAAAAGTGGTGAGAATGGCCACATTTTCTGATGAGGTGTTTGGAATTCATTTGCCTTCCTCACAAGACACCGTAGCCTGAGTCATGGTTAATGACGGCAACACTGCTTCTCTTGCCTTTGAACCATTTACCTACTCATGGACCTAACATGTTTTACATACCACAGAGGCATTAGACTCTCTATTATGTCTTTGAGTAGAAAAAATTCATAACAACCCTTTTCCTAAAAACACTGTAATTACATTCAAGAAATGTTAGTAATTAATAGCCCGAATGGGTAAATCTAAGTTAGGTTCATGAAAAAACAAGAGACATACCTAACCTTTCTTAAGCTCCGGGGCACATACATAATTTGAACACTATGTCTACACTGAGGGTGTGTTTTCTTCCTTTTCAGTGAGGAGTGTGATTAGGATAATAATAGAAATAACGCTTTAGTTTATAGAGAGCTTGGCTGAGGTTTTTGCCAACGTGATTTCTGGCTCTGTGGTAAACTTGTCAGTTTTTAGAAGTCAATGAGTTTTTCATGCCTTTTTTCCCCCTCTGGGCTTCCTCTTTCTTTAATGAAACTGCCTTAATCCCATCCACATTCCAGCTCTGAATCCCAGTGTTTTAAATGAACTGTCTATATCTGACTAACTTAAAAAAAAAAACAAGTATCTCCAATAAAAACAGAGTTTTTTGTTCTCCTTTCCTATCTGACTACATCTGTCACATACATGAACTGGCCCCTGACATGAAGCTCTAATATTGATCTGAAGCCTTATTGATCTCCAACTTAATATGGGACAGTATCTACCAATAACTTAGTTCCAGAGGCACTCACTTAATCTCCTGTTTTCACTTACAAAATGGAAAGAATGTCTTTACTAGAGTAACTATCAAAGGGTTCCAATATGTCCTACACCAAGCTGAAATTTGGAATCTGATGAAATTTTTTTTCAGTGAGCTTCTGGTTTTGTTATATTAATTTGGGATTGGATTCTCTCCAGTGGTTCAAACAAAATGAAAGTGCGATCTTAAGGTATTTAATGTATTCGGTTTCCTCCCTTGTTAATTTGGATCAGAATTAACTTCCTCTAAAACCATCCTAAGGTACTAGTATACGCTGTACTAAAGGGCATCCTACTTCACTGTGACATCCTGCTATGATGATTGGGGAACCACGATTGCTTAATGCTGCGTGGTTCCACACACAAAAATCATGATAATTTCTTTGCTCGTTGCCTATCTTTCTGTGGTTATCTATGACTGTTTAATAAACCACTCTAAAAGTTATCAGCTTAAAACAATAGCATTTATTTATTTTGCTCATGAATCTACAATTTGGGCAGAGCTCATCAGGAAAGACTTATCTCTTTCCCCACACAGAGTCAGTTAGTGTGGCTCAACTAGGCTAAAGGATCCATCTCCAAGTGTTCCACTAATATGCCTGACAAGTTAGTGCTGGCTGTTTCCTGGGAGCGCAGTTGGGTTCACTGTCTGCGGACCTTGGTTTCTTAGGTCCAAGGGACTGGGACCGGAAGTTACCAAGCTCTTCCATTCTGGCATACTTGGTTGGTCAAAGAAGTCACATATCCTGCTGAGATTTAAGGGAAAAGGAGTAGAACTCTACATTTCATTGGGGGAGTGTCAAATAAATTTGATCATATTTATACCAACACATTAATTGATACCCAGTTGCCCAAACCAGAAACTTAGGCATCACCTTTGACCTTTTCCTCCCGTTTACTTACTTTCTTTTCCATGATCCACCCTAGAAATACAGATACTATTTAATGCATATAATTTAATCATAGAATCATATCTATCTATCTGTCTAAGTTGCCAAGTCTTTCTAATTGGCTGTAGAATTTTTCCACTTCTCTTGTGTGCACTCACCTCTTCTCTGGTACACACAGCACCTCTCACCTCCCTCCTAACTGGTCTTTCTGCCTCCAGCCCTGCTCCTGCCCAACCCAGTCATGGTGATTTTGGTTTTCACTGCAAGCAAATAGCATCACTCCTCTGATGAAGAGCCCTCAAATGTCCCCCGTTGCTCTTAGGGTAAAGTGCAGAACTTGTTTCCATGGCTCATAAGATTCTTCATGATCTGCTCCTGCTTCCTTCTCTAGCTGCATCTCTTCATCTCTTGGTGAACCCTTGGTATTTAGGCCTCAGCTTTGACAAAGTCTTGATGTTCTTCAAATGCTTTTGCTTCCTCTTGCCTCTGAGACCTTGTGTGGGTTGGCCTCCCTCTTTGAAATGCTGTTTTCTGCCCCACTTCCTTCTCACTGTCTGCCATCCCCTCTGCCAGGATAATTCTGTCTCATTCTTTAGATTTAATTTAGTTTTCAACTGAAAACTAAAAAACTTACGAAGTTTTTAATAACATTTATTCATCCTCAAAATATTGATTGAGCACCTACAATGTGCCAGGTATGTTTCTCAGCCTGGGGATACTATAGCAAACAAAATAAACAAAAGACTCGTCTCTCATGGAACTTATACTTCCAGTGGAGAAGTCAGGCAATAAACAAGAAAATATATAGTAGTGATAGGTATGAAGCAGAAAAGAAAGAAACAAACAAACAAACAAACAAACAAACAAAAAAGGAAAGAAAGAAAGAAAGAAAGAAAGAAAGAAAGAAAGAAAGAAAGAAAGAAAGAAAAAGGTAGATAGATACAGGATAGGAAATATAAAATGTTGGAGTGTGGGAATGTTGAAATTTAGGCACAGTGGCCAGGGAAGTCCTCACTGGGAAGATGTCTTTTGAGTCTTGAGTCTTAAATGCAGTGAGGGGGTTGGTTATGAGGTTGTCTGGGAAAAGATTATTTTAGTGAGAAGAAATAACAAATATAAAGGCCCTGAGATAGGCATGCAGTTCTTTGTGTAAGGAATGGCAAAGGGCCAGAGTGGCTGGAGTTAAGTAGGGGTAAGCAGAGGAAGGTAAGATGAGGTCAGAGAGGTGATAGGGCCCATGATCACAGAAAACCCTTTAGATCATTGTGAGGACTTGGGCTTCTACTCTAGGTAAAATGGGAAAGATTGGGAGAACTTAAGAAGAGGATCATCAGATTCTGACTTTTGTGTTTAAGGGATCACCTGCCTACCCCCAAAATCCTGAGGAGGGTCCTCTTGCACATTGCCTTGAACTTCCATCATACAACTTTTCGCTGGTGCTATAACTTGTTTCTATCCCTCACTAGTGTCTAAGTTCTGTTAAAGAGTGCTGCTTGTCCAACTTGCTCATATTTTTTTTCCCCACCACCCAGTACAGTGCCTAGGAGCCACAGGTTCTTGATAAACACATATTTGATTTCATTGAAATGATGAGCAAATGAGTGCCAGCCCCTGTGCTGAAATTTAGCTCTTTTAGTTCTTATAATAATTTCCTGTTTGATAGTATTAAACCCCCATTTATAAATGAAGTGATGAGGTCAGGGTAGGAAGTGATAAAGAGGGAAAAAGAAAGGAAATAAATGAAATCCCTTAGAGCAATCATGGCAGACTTCTTTAAGTGAAGAAACCCAGCTTCTCATTTCTACCCAAAGCTCTCCAGTGGAGAATTATAATTAGCCCATTTATTAAACCTAAAGATATTATCCATTCACCTCTCTAAAAAGAAATGGTTACAGTGGATGTTTTTTGACTTTTGGCAGGGGAAGAGAGGTTCTTCGACTTCGGGTCCATTATGAGAAAAAAAGCATAATGGCCAGGACACTTGTATATTACAAAAATTCATTTTCCGTCTGACTACGTTTATACATACACATGTGCATATGTGTGTACAAAGGCTTCATTCCTAGTCTTCCTTTGTTTTTATCAGTTTCTACCATGTACCCAGCCCTAGGGATAGAGAGATCTTTGCCCTGAGTGGACTCATAAGGGTTACACAATTACAGAACAGTTTAGAGAGTAACATAGTGGGGAAATGAATATTTGCTCTAGGAAGTGAATAGAACAGAACAAATTGGGTAGGAAAACATGCTAATACTGATTATATGGTTAGAATTTTTTGAATGCCAGTGTGAACAATTGCTTACTGACCAAAATGATGATTGGAGAGGGGTATTATCTTGAGATTCACCATTTGACTTACCCTATGAAATCAGAATATTCAAACTTGAAAAAAAAACAAAACAAAAGCCTGCCTTTAGGTCTTTTGTTTAAAATGTAAAGAAAACAAGACCCAAATAGATGGAGTCTTGCTGAAAATCACACATAGGAAGAAAAAGAGGAAAACTAGAGATCTGAAGCTTTGACCAGTCAAATGGCTACCATTTGTTACCTAAATCAAGAAAAAAAAAAAAAAAAAAGAATGGCCATCTTCTCCATGGAGGTACTTGGGGTACGTTAGTGAGTGTTCGCTCTGCCCATAAGCTGCTGCCTTCATTTATTTGTTAGTTTCTTCTCATTTACTCAGTCTAGACATACTGTTGTCAGGTGTAAAGCTTGAGAGCACCGTGAAGGCTTCCTGTCTGCTGAGCTTCCTCATTCGCTGCCTTGCAGACTGATAAAAGATGCTGCAGATTCAGCCTCACCACCTTGAGCTGACTCTGCCAGGGCACCCTCTCTTCTTTTCTCCTGCTGCTCCAAACAGCAGAGGGACAAGAAGTGGAGGTGCTGAGTCTCCAGGTCTACTGGGCTTGTCTGTACTGCATCCAGCTTGCCAGGCCATGTGGGAAGCTGGCATGCCACTTCAGGTCCAGAAAGGAAAAAGAGAGCTCCAATCAGTTGCCTATGCTTTTCTAAATCTCTAATTAATTCTAGAACCGTCATTAGCTTCTTGAAATTTTCCCTTTTTTACATGTGGGCTCATCGAGACAGCAAGAACCACTATGTCCTTCTGATATAACTATATGGCAAGAGGAACATGCAACCAAATTAAATAAAATTAATTTCAAGCTTACATTCTGAGTTGGAGAAGCCTTTGCACAATTACACAGTGTCAGTACGAGTCACTTATCCTGAATAGTTTTATTGTCATGACCCTGATTTGGAAGTCACTACACTTGCTGTACATGATAAACTTGAACCATGTTTTGCCCTGAAGTTTTAAAGCACTGTAATTTAAAACATCTATAACAAAACAATCTATGAGCAAGTGAAATCTCCCTAAATTAGATGCCTCTTTCAGCAGCATGGTAAGTAATTCTTTCAATATGATAACATTAAGGGGCTCTGGGAGTCTTTTTATTATTAAATAATAATCCTTCCTCATACAGGATTTTGCATGATCCTTGGGGAGAGGCACCACTTCTCTGTGGTGCATCATTACTGCTGCATGAGTTTGCATGTGCAAACTTGCAACTTTATATCTTTTTGTACTTTTTTCCATATAAAGCCATATGAATAAAAACAAGTTTTGTGGAATTTCATGAATTTTAGTTATCTAAGACTAAAAGCATAGGCCACCCTCTTCCATCTCATGTTGCTATGTTTCTCACAGTATTCTATATGTTTATGTAATAAATGTTTATTTAGTGTGTACTATGTGCAAGGACTGTTGTAGGCACCAGGGGTACCTCAGTGGAAAACAAAACAGGAAAAGATCCCTGCCCTCATAAAGATTATATTTTATCAGGAGCCTAGGGAGAAAACAGACAACAAGCAATTACCCATAAGTATTTAAATAATTTAGATTATATAGCCTACTTGAAACTAATTAAAGCTATAAATAGAGGAAAAACTAGAGCAGATTAAGGAGGAAGTGGGTAGGTTCTAGTAATATTAATTAGGAAACCACCAAAAAAGATATCATTGAAAAGGAGAGACTCGAGCAAAGACTTAAAGGAGGCAAGAGAATGATCCAAACAGATTATCTGGGGAAAGATCATTTCAGGCCAAGGGATTAACTAAAGCAAGGATCCTAAGGAGGTGACCTGAGTTGTCAAGGAAAACCCTAGAGATCATTATTGATAAAGTCAAGAGAGCAAATCAAAGATGAGCTCTTTAAGATAAGGTGGCTATTTCGGGTCAGAGTAGGGGCTGTGGACAGATTATATAGGGCCTTATAGACTATTGCAAGATATCTGGGTTTAGTTCCAAGTAGATTGGGAAGCCATTGCAGTTGTTTACATCAAGAAATGGCATGATTAAATTTAATTTATTTTTAAAAGTTTCTAAAAGATTAGCCAGCCTGGTCTATTTGGGGAGAATGGCAAGTCATGACAAGGAGAGAAGCAGGATATTATTGCCATAATCCAGAAGATACATGGGGATGACACAAGATGGCAGGTAGGAGTCGAAGTGACAAATTTGAATACTGAACCAGCAGAGAGAAGTTGAGGATGAATCAAAGGATTTGGTCTGAACATCTGGAAGGATTGATTTTCTAACAGCCAAAAAAAGATATGGCCCTAGGATGAGCCGATTTTCAAGCTTGGTTTAGGAATTCAACTGTGGACATGTCAAGTTTAAGGAGAGTATTAAACATCCAACTGTAGGCTATGTAAAAGTCAGGACATATGAGTCAGGAGAAAGGTCCGGGGAGAAAGTAGAATTTGAGAATTGTTGATAAGTACTGGTATTTAAATTCTTGAGGATAGACACCACTGAAGGAATAAGAATAGAAAAGAAGGTATAAATTGGAGCCCTGAGGCATTTTACCATTAAGAGGTCAGGTGAGGTAGAAGAATTAGACAAAGAGACCAAGAAGAAATGACCAATGATGCAGGAGGAAAGCCAAGACAGGGTGGTGTCTTGAAGAAAGTGTTTCAAGGAGTGAGTAATGATGGTGTCAGATAATGTTGGAAGGTAAAATAGCTGAAGATTGAGAATGACTACTGGATTTAGCAATATGGAGGTCACAGGTGGATAGCTGGCAGCAGTTTCAGTGGCATGATGGGAGTGAGATCCTGACTGAACAGGAAGTGATTTTTCTCCCTTCCTTCCTTTCTTCCTTTTTAATTTTTTTCTGCCATCAAAGTGGACTAAAAACCCAAACTCAAGTGTTTATGGATGGTACAATTTTAATGAATCCCTTTGGGAATTTTGTTATTAAACACTTGGAAGATTTCTCACTTACTTGATCTGGTCCAAACTTCCAAAACTGGCATTCATTTTAATTATCCTCAGATGTAATCTGTGAACAAAATGTCCAAGGGTACAGATAAGCATTTTAGAAAATCATTAACTTATTTTAGCCATTGCATTATACTTTCATCCACTGATTATGGAGAAAACCTATCAGTAACTTGTCTTATTACATGTTGGCAATTTAATAGAAATCACGTATTTCTCTCAAAACATACCCAGGGTTTAACTTATTTGTTATGTATGCACAGCTTCCCTAACAAGACGGTAAAGTCTTTGAAGACAACCAGACCTTCTACTCCTCTATATTTTTTAATACCTGGTCATATCCTGCACATAGTAGGTATGCAGTAAACATTTGTTGGTTCAATTTTCTGTGGTCGTGGGGCCAGATCTTGCTCCTCTCTTATATATAAACCTCAATCAGTTATGGAAGGATAATAATGGAAAATGATCAGAGAATAGCGCTTCTGTTGCTAGAAGTTCTGGATTTTAAAGACTTTACAATCTCATTAGGGAGGGAATACAGATGTATACAACAAGTTCGATAGCAAGGTAAGAATGGTACAAAGCAAAAATAAAAGGTGGCCTTAAAATTAGTGACCAAATGAAATCTGTAGGTAATACATGCCCAATACCTTTTGCTAATTCTCACAATATTTCAATCTTTTTATCATTTTTAATAAATTTGTTACAGTAATCTGTGATCAGTGATCTTTGATGCTATTGTAATTATCTGGAGGTACCATGAACTATGTCCATATAAGACAGCAAACTAGATGATGCCTGGGTGGCTCAGTTGGTTAAGCAACTGCCTTCCGCTCAGGTCATGATCCCGGAGACCCGGGATCGAGCCCCACATTGGGCTCCCTGCTCAGCGGGAAGCCTGCTTCTCCCTCTCTCACTCCCCCTGCTTGTGTTCCCTCTCTAGCTGTGTTTCTCTCTGTCAAATAAATAAGTTCTTTAAAAAAAAAAAACAAAAACAGCAAACCTACTCCATGATGTGTGTTTTGACTTCTCCATCGACCGGCTGTTGCCCTATCTCTTTCTCTCTCCTGTCTTCCCTCTTCCTTGAAACACAACAATATTGAAATTAGGCCAGTTAATAACCCCACACAGGCCTCAGGGTGTCCAAATGAGAGGAAGAGTCACATGTCTTTCACTTCAAATTAAAAGCTAGAAAAGATTAAGTTTAGTAAGGAAGGCATGTCAAAAGCTGAGATAGGCTGAAAGCTAGGTCCCCTGTGCCAAACAGCCAAGGTGTTAATGCAATGGAAAGGTTTTTGAAGGAAATTAAAAGTGCTACTCTAGTGAACATATGAATGATAAGAAAGTGAAACAGATTTACTGCTGATATGGAGAATGTTTTAGTGATCTATATCGAAGATCAAACCAGCCACAACATTCCCTCAAGCTGAAGCCAAATCCCGAGGAAGGCCCTAACTCTTTAATTCTATGAAAGCCAAGAGAGGGGAGGAAGCTGCAGAAGAAAGGTTTGGAACTAGCTACACTAAACAACAGATTTTCAATGTATATGAAACAGCCTTCTATTGGTAAAAGGTGCCAGGACTTTCATAGCTAGAAAGGAGAATTCAGTGCCTGGCTTCAAAGCCTCAAAAGACAGGCTGACTTACTGTTAAGAAGCCAATGTAGCTGTGACTTGAAGTTGAAGCCAATGATCTTTTACCATTCTGAAAACCCCAAGGACCTTAAAATGATGCTAAATCTACTCTGCCTATGTTCTCTAAATAGAACAACAAACCCTAAGTGATAGCACGTCTGTTTAAAGCATAGTTTACTGAATATTTGAAGCCCACTGCTGAGACCTACTGCTCAAGAAGAAAAGATTTCCCTCAAAATATGACTGCTCATTGACAACGTACCTGGTCACTCAAGAGCTCTGATGGAGATGTGCAATGGGGTTAATATTGTTTTCATGCCTGATAATGCAGCATCCATTCTGCAGCCCATGGATCAAGGAGTAATTTCATCTCTCAACTCTTATTATTTAAGAAATACTTTTCATAAGACTATAGCTGCCCTAGGTAAGGATTCCTCTGATGGACCTGAACAAAATAAGCTGTAAACCCTCTCTAAAGGATTTACCATTCTAGATGTCATTAAGAACATCCGTGATTCATGGGAAGAGGTCAGAATATCAGTATGAATATCAGTATGAACAGGAGTATAAAAGAAGTTGATTTCAACCCTCATGAATGACTTTGAGGGGTTTAAGACCAAAGTGAAAGACAAGTAGCAGCAGGAAATAACAAGACAACTAAAATTAGAAGTGGAACTTGAAGATGTGACTGAATTGCTACAACCTTATGATAAACTTTGAATAGACAAAGAATTGAATGAAAAAGAAAGCGGTTTCTTGAGATGGAATCTACTCCTGGTGAAGATGCTGTGAAGATTGTTGAAACAGTAACAAAGGGTTTAGGATATCACATAAACTTATTTGATAAAGCAGTAGCAGGGGTTGAAAAGATTGACTCCAACTTTGAAAGAAGTTCTTCTGTGTGTATTATACTATCAAACAGCATAGTATGCTGTAGAGAAATCATTTATGAAAGGGAGAGGTGATTGATGTGGCAATCTGTCATTGTCTTCTTAAGAAATTGCCACAGCCACCCAAACTTGCAATGTAGTTCTGGGTTGGGAGAATAAGAATTCTGGTACTGTGTGAGTATGCCCAGAAGGGATGGTTGAGAATGCAAGTGCAGGAAGTGGGAGAAGTTTACTGCCCACTCCCCCAAATTCTCATGCTAGTGTCATGCACTAAGAACAAACATCTATAGCAATGAGTAGAGGAAGGGAGAATATCTAGCTGCAGATTGCTTCTGTGCACTAAGGACAAGGAGGAGTCATGGAATTGAATAAAAATATGTGAACATATGTATAACTAATATACACTGATTTCTGGGTAGTGTTTACCTCTGGAAAAGGAGAGGTGGGGAAAGGGGTTATACCAGATTCATCAATGTTTTATTATTTTTTTAAAGAAAAATCTTAAGAATATAGAAAAAATGTTACCATCTATGAAATATAGGTAGCAATAACCTTTTTACTTTAGGTTAAGTTAAACAAGGGTCAGAAAATTTAGGATAAAACATTGGCAGATAAAGAAGAGAGTTTTGAAATTTTTTTTAAAGATTGTATTTATTTATTTGGCAGAGAGAGAGAGAGAGAGAGATCACAAGTAGGTGGGGGGGGGGAGCAGGCTCCCTGCTAAGCAGAGTGCTAGATACAGGGCTCTATCCTAGGACCCCAAGATCATGACCCAAGCCGAGGGCAGAGGCTTAACCCACTG
Source organism: Spilogale gracilis (assembly GCA_004023965.1). Lineage (NCBI taxonomy): Eukaryota > Metazoa > Chordata > Mammalia > Carnivora > Mephitidae > Spilogale > Spilogale gracilis. Next base: position 45,369 of record PITA01008846.1, on the reverse strand, counting down.
AGCCACACAGGCGCCCCGAGTTTTCAAATATTTTTAAATACTAGTTTACTTCCAAGTAAATTTAAGTTTGGATCTCACTATCTTTCTCCTTAACATAAGAAATTGAAAATGAGTTAAGTCAATTGGACCAATACCATTTAGAAAGGACATGTTTGCTATTAATCTTTTTAAAAGGAGTATTTGTTTTGAATTAAGTTAGTGACATCATTGCCTTTTTTGGTTTTATGAGTATAGAATTCCTTCTTCAGGAAAAATATTCAAAAAAGTTCTAAATCTGTTGTGGTGAGCAGCATAGTTACAGTTCTGAAAAATTCATGGATTTCTCCCCTGTTTGTTCATTTGTTTTTCCCAGTTCATGAACTCAGAACTTTCTCTTCAATATTTTGCTTCTGAGAAGCTTATTCTGATATTCTCATCACCTGAGGGACCAGACTCTCAGAAAGCCTTTTTTACATGGCTTGGAGTGATAAGTTTCCATAGAAAAAGCGACATCAAACTGATCTGCTTGTGTAAAGTGATTCTACCAATTATATGGCATTTGGTGCATCCTGTAAATTGATGCGAACTTCATTAAAGAAAATGACAGATGGCATATGGCAGCAGGCAAAATGCCAGTTCACACGATGAATTCTACCTTGTATGACTCCAAGATAAACAATGTTTTTAATCACCTTGCAAAAACTCTGTCTCATTGATTCAGCTACGGTGACCAGGTAATTATAATTGTGTAGCTACTTCCTTGTTAGCTTAAAAATAAATAAATAAAAGGTGGCAACAGATAGACATTTGGCTTGGGTTTATATTGCAAGACAGATGGCTTAATGAGATTTCTTTGACCCTACGCTGCTATGATGAGGTCTCCACCTGTATGGCATTACAAGAAACTGACCACAGAGTTCGAGTTTGTGTTCTCTTCTTGAGTTGTTTGGTGTATTACTTTGAGAATTGGAAGGCCTGTGAGTGCAAAAACTGATTATGATATTTTTTTTTCCTTCCTTGACAAGATGAACAAGGCTATGTGAGGTAGATGCCTTTTTATGGACCGACTGCAGACAGGTTTCAATCACAGTCAGATTGTGTTGCTTTCTTTTTGAAGGTGGGCATCTAACAAAATTGAATTTTAAGGGGATAATTACAGTCTTATTAGATTCTGAGGTTCACATCATGATACTTTTTTTTACATAATTAAAGAAAAATCTCTGACAGATCTTATAGTAATGTGCTTTTCTGGTCGATTTTACCTGCAGAACATGTTCCTGTAAATATATTTTTAATGATCCCCAATTAGAGGTTCAGAAATAATGATATCAGAATAAAAATGATTTCTACTTATAGAAAGTAGGACTAGAGTTTAGCTTCAGCACATGGAATTTATATAGTTAACTTCAGCTAATGATTCATATCGGGCTTCTTTCCAAGCTATAGAAATTGCCTCTGGCTAATTTAAATGAAGAATGTGGAAGGGTATTCACTGACTGGGCAGAAGTATCGGAGAACCAAGTGAAATCTGGGTTCCCCAACAGGGTAGTAAGACCTCTAGCCTTCTTCAAGCCATAGTCATAGTCTTGTAGGGCCGAAAGCTGCTGGCTCCACGTCTACTGAGCACTTGCTTTTGGCTGCATTGGGATTTCCACACTGCTAAAGATAATTTCTCAGCTGTCCTTGCATCTTTCCGTCATTCTCCAGAGCTTCAAAGTTCTAAGTGGGAGTCTTTGACTGGCTGAGTTTAGGCCATGTGCCAATACTCTGGTTGCCTGGCCGATTAGCTTTTTAATGAGAAGTGAAGTCTTTTTCCCACCAGAGCCTGTGCGGTGGAAGATCTCCTCCAGTTTGGCAGGGAGTTCTGTTGCTGGATGTCTAGAGAGCAAGAGCAGACTGGAACCAGCAAAGGAGCATGACAGCAAAACTTCTCTGATGAATCATGATCTTTATTCTAGTTTATTTCTCTCTCTCTCTATTTCTTTTTTAAGATTGTATTTATGTATTTTATTGTATTTATGTATTTTGAGAGAAAGAGCACATGTGCAATCAGGGCGAAGGGCCGAGGGAGAGGGAGCGGGGGAGAATCTCAAGCAAATGCCTGCTGAGTGCTGACCCTGTGGGGGCCCCATCTCACAACTCTGAGGTCATGACCGGAGCTGAAACCAAGAGTCTAATACTCAACTGGCTGAGCAACCCAGGTGCCCCTCTCTTTTTGATAACCATAACCATGTGAAGTATAAAGAATGCTATTGTTAATATCCCAAATCCCGACACTTTGTTATGGTTGTAACCTTTTATCCCAGGACTTTCCCTACTATATCAAAGGCACGATTACTGTTCTCAACATGCATACCAACCTTCCTTTCGTGCACACATCTGATATTTCCAAGTTTAAGAGAAGGCAGATATTTGCCTTATGTCTCAATCCATATTTTTAAATCGGCATCATTTCCCTCTGCTTTTTTTTTTTTTACCATGATTTTCACAATGAATAAATAATTCCTAAAGATTTCGTTATTAGTTTGCTAGGGCTGCCACAACAAAGTACTACAAACTAAGTAGGTAAACAATAGAAATTTATTGTTTCACACTTCTGGAGTCTAGAAGTCTGAGATTAAACTTTTGGCAAGTTTCGTTTCTTCCAAGGGCTCTGCTGAAGAACCTTTCATATCTCTCTTCTTGAGTTGCTGGCAACTTGGCATTTCTTGATTTGTGGAAGCATCACCCCGATAATTGTTCTCATCTTCACATGATGTTCTCATATGGTGTTCTGGCTGCACATCTGTGTCCAAATCTTTCTTTTTATAAGAACACCAGTCGTATTGAATTAGGACTTATCCTAATGAGTTCTTATAATTTGATTACCTCTGCAAGGTTAGGATTCCAACATACTACTCTAGGGACATAATTCAACCTATAAGAACTACTTAAATAGCTGCCCCTTCAATGTGAATTTTTGGAATATTGAGTCCTTTCTGGCATTCTTTTTTCTTTTTTTTTTTTTAAACCAAAAGAATATATAAGTAGGCATACAAAGAATATATAACTTGGCTGACCATTGAAGATTATAAACATACACATCTTAATTTTAGAGCTGAAATTGGCAGAATGATTTATTTGAGGAAAATCAAGGAATTACTAGGTGACCGTTACCTAGAAGTTTGTCATTAAAAAAAAAAAAACCTTTTCAAATAACTCACTGGTTGGTTTTGTTGTTGTCTCTCTTGTATTCTGTTTTCTGTTTCATTTAGTTCTGCTAAAATCTCTATTTCCTTTATTTTGTTTGCTTTGCATTTATTTGCTCTTCTTTTCTAGTTTCTTTCAGATGTTTTTTTATGGATATGCTCTGAAGTACTAGAAAATTTAGACCAATTCTGATTTCTTTCATTATTGCATTAATTATCAGTGAAATATGAGTATAGTAACCTGAGGCAGATTTAATGGAAACTTTATTTAAAGGAATAATTTAGATCTGCAGGAAAACATTTTACTGTGTATATGGATGTGGTCAAAAAAAAATCTTTAAAAAAAAAAAGCACTTAAATTCCAAATATTTTTATTATATTCTTTCAACTTTCTAAGGCCTCTGATGGGATATAAGATTATTTGATGTAAAAATGTTTTAATTTTTGCTTATATTAGGTGTATTAAATGCTACTGCATTTTTTTATTTTTATTTTTTTTATTGTTACTTAATTTTTTTTCCAGTGTTCCAAGATCATTCCCCATTCCCCACACCCAGTGCTCCATGCAATAGGTGCCCCCAGTACCCACCACCAGGCTCTCCCATCCCTCCACCCCCATCCCTCCAAGTCCCTCAGTTTGTTTCTGTGTCCAAAGTCTCTGTTGTTTCGTTTTTCTCCCTAGATTACCCTACTTCCCATTTACTTTCCTTCTCCCACTGTCCTCCAGGTTACCCCTCATGCACCACAAGTAAGTGAAATCATGTGATACTTGACTTTCTCTACTTGGCTTATTTCACTCAGCATCATCTCTTCCAGTCCAGTCCATGTTGCTACAAAAGCTGGATATTCATCCTTTCTGATGGAGGCATAGTATTCCATTGTATATATGTACCACATCTTCTTTATCCATTCATCTGTTCATGGGCACCTTGGCTCTTTCCACGCTACTGCATTTTAAAAGTGCTTAAGATACTATTCAGTATTAGATAAAGTGTTTTAACTTTGTTTAAAAAAAAGAGATTTTCTTTGTAAATGAAAAGCTGTAAATGGAACTCCTGTAATCCATCAATGCAAAGCAATTGTTTTCTTTTTCCAGTGAACTGGTAAGAGGACACTTCACTACATTTTTTTGTCTTTCCCTTATATATTGTAATTCATATCAATTTAACAAAATTAAAAACAAGCAAACCTACCAAATACTCTTAAAAGCAGGTAGCATCCTAAGTCATTGCCATTAATAGAACAACAATGACAACAATAAAAATTGGTATGAAATCCTTGAACAAGTTTTATGATATATTCTGTTAGGTCATAACTTATTATTTGCAATTGCATGAATTTTTTTTTTTTCAAATGCTATATAGTTCAAGTATTAGAAATTATCTAAATGCATGAGCTTGGTCATAAGAATTTATAAATTATGATAGGTAGTGTATTTAAAATACCCTTTGTGTTTGTTTGCTGTTATTTTTTTAATCTCAAATCATCCAAAGAAAATCAGTATCATGACAAGTTTAGGTGACTTAAAATAAGGGCACCAAAAAGAAAACCAGAGTATACACTTGGAATAGTTTCTGTAGCCTCATTTGCCTTGAGACAGGGTAATGAATATCTTGAAAACTTAAGGTTCTTTATTACTATAGGACGTGTATGTCTATCAGTTTTCATTGCCTTTTGCTTCATTTGATTGTTGCAGAAAGTGGAAAAGGTTCTCTCAGAAATGTAATGGGAAATGGAAAATGTAATTTTCAAGCAGATGTTGAAACTTTCACACAGAATTGGTATAAAATTTATACACTGAAACTCATTTTAAACAGTCAATAGTAGGTAAATATGTCCCTGAAAGGATTAGTGTAAAACCAACTGTAATACTTGGAATAACTAACATTTTACGTGTGCTAAAAGCTTCTAATTCAAAAGAAAATTGAAGGCCTTTTCATGTAAAAAAGAATTATGCATTTGCAATGTAAATCATTAACCTCTAGGTGTTAGGAATCGATTTTTTAAAATAAAATTTCCCTAAAGCAGCTACAATTTTACAAATTTTTTGTCTTAACTTTTGCAATTTGTGGTGATGAGTTAAATTTTAAGTAGAGAGGAGCCCCATTTTACTTTTCACTTATTCTTTAAGCCAAACCTGGCAAGTGGGCAGCAGATATTAGATCAGTCACTTTGTTCCTTGTCTTGCTGATGCCAAAGGGTGAATATTTCAAAGTGAAGCAAGAGTTGGCATCAGAGAAACCACATTCCATGTTCTTTTTAAGTAGTCTTCCTATGGCATTCTTGTAGAAAACTAGCCTTTGTCCTTTCCACACCACAAGGGTGAAAAAGTGGCCTTTTCCAGAGAGTTCAAAATCAAATCAGTCCTATAAGTCAGTATGGGGGGGAGTGAGAGTAAGTTTGCGGTAGGGTGGCCAAAGACCTAATGTCTAAGAAGACAGGACAGGCAGTATAGTCAGGATGTGCTGAAAAAGGTTGAAAAAGTAGGGACGTTGCCTCCATGAGACCACAGTATTGACTTTAAGGGAAGTATGTGCTTTTAAACCTGTTTAAAAACAAAGTTGAACTTTGAGAGCAAAAGCTGGGAGGGACTCAAGGAATACCATGAGCTCAACAGGAAGGAAATCAAACACAGTACATAAATGGCTGCAGAGGAGAAAGAAACATGAAAGGTAAATACAGAGGACAGTATGTACAAAATAATAAGGAATAAATTAAAGAAATATTACAGGTCACTTTTTTGCTCTTCTGCCAGCAAAACCCATACAGGGAAAGAAGTGGACTATAAGTAAGGGAGGGCACATCTGAAGCTTTCTGACAAGATTTATTTAAATAAGACAAAATAGTAGGGAACTTTAATACCCCATTTACATCAATGGACAGATCATGCAAACAGAATCAACAAGGAAACAGTAGCTTTGAATGACACATTGGACCAGATGGATGTAACAGACATATTCAGAACATTCCATCCTAAAACAGCAGGATACACGTTCTTCTCGAATGCACATGGAACATTCTCCAGAATAGATGAAACATTAGGCCACAAAATGAGTCTTAAGAAATTAAAAAAGACTGAAGTCACTCCATGTGTCTTTTCTGACCACAACACTATGAAACTAGAAATCAGTCACAAGAAAAATCTGGAAAGACCACAAATACATGGAGGTTAGATAACATATGACCAAATGATGAGTAGGTCAACCAAGAAATGAAAGAAGAAATTAAAATGCACACACACACACACACACACACACACACGGAGACAAATGAAAATGAAAACACAAGGGTCCAAATCTTTGGGATACAGAAGAAGTGGTTCTAAGAGGAAAAGGAAGCAATACAGGCCTACCTCAAGAAGCAAGAAAAGGTGGCACCTGGGTGGCTCAGTTGGTTAAGCAACTGCCTTCGGCTCAGGTCATGATCCCCGAGACCCGGGATCGAGCCCCACATCGGGCTTCCTGCTTGGCGGGAAGCCTGCTTCTCCCTCTCTCACTCCCCCTGCTTGTGTTCCCTCTCTGGCTGTGTTTCTCTCTGTCAAATAAATAAAATCTTTAAAAAAAAAAAAAAAAGCAAGAAAAATCTCAGATAAACAACCTAACCTTACATCTAAAAGAGCTAGCTAGTAAAAGAAGAACAAATGAAACCCGAAACCAGTAGAAGGAAGAAAATAACAAAAGTTAAAGCAGAAATAAATGAAATGGAAGCTAAAAAGCAGTAGAACACAAAATGAAACCAGGAGCTGCTGCTTTATAAAGATCAACAAAATTGATGAACCTTTAGATAGACTCAGAGAGAGAGAGAGAGAGAGAGAGACTCAAATAAACAAAACTGGAAACAAAAGAGGAGAACTAACCAACACCACAGAATTACAAAGGCTTATAAGAGAATATTATGAAAAATTATATTACAACAAGCTGGACAACCTAGAAGAAATAAATACATTTCTAGAAACATATAACATCCCAAAATTAAATTAGGAATAAATGGAAAATTTGAAGACAAAAATTACCAGCAATGAAATTGAATCAGTAATACAAAAACTCCCAAAAAAACTAAAGTCCAGGACCAGATGGTTTCCCAGGTGGATTCTACCAAATATTTAAAGAAGAGTTAATACCTAGTCTTTTCAAACTATTCCAAAAAATAGAAGAGGAAGGAAAACTTCCAAATTCATTCTACAAGATCTGCATTACCTTGATACCAAAACTAGGTAAAGACACTATAAAAAAAGAACTACAGGTCAATATCTGTGATGAACATAGATGCAAAAATCTTCAATAAAATATTAGCAAACTGAATACAATACATTAAAAAAATCATTCACCACAGTCAAGTGGAATTTATTCTCAGGATACAAAGGTCATTCAGTAATCACAAATCAATCGAAGTGATACATCATATCAACAAGAGAAAGGATAAAAACCATGTGATCATTTCAATAGATGAAGAAAAAGCATTGACAAAATACAACATCCATTCATGGTAAAAGCTCTCAACAAAGTGGGTTCAGAGGGAACATACCTCAACATAATAAGGGCCATATATGAAAAACCCATAGCTAACATCTTAGTTAATGGTGAAAACCTGATAATTTTTCCCTGAAGACCAGGAACAAGACAAGGATTTCCACTCTCACCACTTTTATTCAACATAGTATTGGAAGGCCTAGCAACAGCAATCAGACCAGAAAAAGGAATAAGTGATATCCAAATTGATAAGGAAAACAAAAAACTATATACAGATAAAGTGATATTATATATAGAAAACCCTAAGCACTTCACCAAAAAACTACTAGGAGTGATACATGAATTCAATAAGGTCACAGGATATAGAATCAATGTACAGAAATCTGTTGCTAATCTGTACAATGAATGAATCAACAGAAAGAGGAAACAAGAAAGCAATCCCATTTACAGTTATACCCAAAATAATGACATACCTAAGGATAAACCTAACCAAGGAGGTGAAAGACCTATACTCTGAAAACTATAAAACATTAATGAAGGAAATAGAGGATAATACAAACAAATGTAAAGATATTCTATTCTAGTGGATTGGAGGAACAAATATTGTTAACATGTCTATATTACCCAGAGCAGTCTATAGATATAATGCAATCCCTATCAAAATACCAACAGCATTTTTCACAGAAACTGGAATGAGTAATACTAAAATTTGTATCTGTATTGTAAACTCAAAGTGGATTAAATACCTAAATGTGAGACCTGATACTGTAAAAGTCCTAAAAGAGCATAGGCAGTAATTTCTCTTACATTGACTGTGACAGCATTTTTCTAGATATATCTCCTGAAGCAGGGGACATAAAAGCAAAAATGAACTGTTGGGTCTACATCAAATAAAGAGCTTCTGCACAGCAAAGGATACAACCAACAAAACTAAGAGATAGTCTAGTGAATGGGAGAATATATTTACAAATGACATATCCAATAAAGGGTTAGAATCCAAAGCATATAAAGGACTTATACAACTCAACATCCCCTCAAAATATAATCCACTTAAGAAAATGGGGAGAAATCATGAGCAGACATTTCTTCAGAAAATACATGCAGATTGCCAACAACACATGAAAAGATGCTCAATGTCACCTATCATCAGGGAACTATAATCAAAACTAACATGAGATAACACCTCATACCTGTCAGAATGGCAAAAATAAAAAACACAATAATAAGTGTTGGCAAGGATGTGGAGAAAAAGGAACCCTCTTCATTGTTGGTGGGAATGCAAACTGATGCAGGCACTGTGGAAAATAGTATGCAGCTTCATCAAAAAATAAAAAAAAAATAGAGCTACTATATGAACTAATAATCACACTACTGGGTATTTACCTAAAGAATACAAAAACGTTGATTTGAAAGGATATCTGCAACCCATGTGTTTATTGAAGCATTATATACAAAAGCCAAATTATGGAAGCAGCCCAAGTGTCCCTTGATAGATGAATGGATAAAAAGGATGTGGAATATATAGATCTACATCTAAGATATATTAGATAGATAAATAGATGATAGATAGATAATAGATAGATAGATAGATGGATAGATAGATAGATAGAGTATATGTGGAGTGTGTGTGTGTGTGTGTGTGTGTGTGTGTGTGTGTGTGTAAAAAGAATGAAATTTTGCCATTTACAACCACATGGATGGACTAAAGCATATAATAAGGGAATAAGTCAGTTAGAGAAAGACAAATGATATATGATTTCACTCACATGTGGAATTTAAGAAAAAAAAAGAAATGAACAAAGGAAATAGAGAGAGACAAACCAAGAAACAACTATTAATTATAGAGAATAAACTGGTGGTTATCAGAAGAAAGGTAGAGGGATGGGTGAAATAGGGGATAGAGATTAAAGAGTATAGTTATCATGATGAACACTGAGTAATGTATAGAATTATTGAATCACTATATTGTATACCTGAAACTAATATAACACTGCATGTTAACTATATTGGAATTAAAATTTAAAAACTTAATAAAATATTTTAAAAATTAAAAAAAGACAAAAGCAGAAACAATCAACAAGGTGAAGATCAGGAACAAGACTGATATGATAGAGTTAACTTGGCAGATCACAGAATTATTTTATTTTATTTATTTATTTGAGAGAGAGAGAGAGAGAGTGAAAGAGAGTGTGAGAAGGGGGGTCAGAGGGAGAAGCAGACTCCCCCCAGAGCTGGGAGCCGATTTAGGGCTCAATCCTGGGACTCCAGGATCATGACCTGAGCCAAAGGCAGTAGCTTAACCAACTGAGCCATCCAGGCATCCAGATCACAGAATTCTTATCAACTCCTAATGAGGATAAACTGTTAATAACATAATATTGTATTTGAAATTAATTTAAATACATATTTGAATTTGTTTATAGTTGATCGGTAGTATAATTTGGTCATTGTTTCTAAAATTCTATTTTTAAAAATCTTAATTAGATAATATTAGGAGTAAAAATTCCTGAACCTTGGAGCACTTAGTCTGTTGAGAGGTTGCTGTATGTTTTAGAATAATGTTAGATGCTATAACAAATAACCCTCAAATTTCGCCGGCCTAAGGCAATAGAGGCTTATTAGTTGTTCATATCACAGTCCAGTGTGGATAGCAGATTTCCTGTATCTAGTCATTTAGGAATCCAAGCTGATAGAAGCTTTCCCACTATCAGTGTGTGGCTTCCATGATTACTTGAGGCATTGATATCTATCTGTCAGAAAGGATAAAAGCATATAGGAACATACATGAAAGGTTTTGTGATTTTTCCTCACTTTCTCTTGGTCAGCATATAATCATAGGGCTATACTAAAATTGCAAGGCAAACTGAGAAGTGTCCAATTGAGTGTCCAGAAAGAGAGGAGATAGAGATTTTGGTGAACAACTTAAAGTTAGGGGCACCTGGCTGGCTCAGTCAGTTAAGCATCTGCCTTTGGCTCAAGTCATGATCCTAGGGTCCTGAGATTGAGGCTTACATCAGTCTTCTTGCTCAGTGGGGGAACCTCCATCTCCCTCTGCCTGCCACTCCCCCTGCTTGTGCTCTCTCTCTCTCTCTCTATTCTTCTCCTCTCTCTCTCTCTCTCTCTCTCTCTCAAATAAAAAAATTAAAAACCAAGCTAGAAGTTAGTGTATGGTATAGGCAGTCACTGAACTCGTGTGAGGGATTGTGATATCATGTCTGCCTCTACTAGTGACTCTGGAACATACCAGATTCTGGGTAGGCTCCTCAATGGGTTATAAAGTTGGCTATTGAACGAAATTCAGTGTGTGTTTTATAGCCTGTGTCAATTAAGTGTTTTTGGATAGAGTCAAATTTTGCTAAGCATAGTTTTCTTTCTATATTTTTACTTGTATTCTAATCTCTGTGGTTTATGTGACTCATTCATATAAAAATAGGAAACATCAAATATTTTTATCCTATAATTGGCATTATTCAACAAATTTATTCTTATAAAATGATTTTTATGAGAGCATTAAAAATTCACATTGCTTTGATAAATGACTGTGCTTAATTAGACTATTATGTTCAGAATATGATTAGAACATATTTGTGTGTACCTACATACACATTTAAATTAATATGTATATACTGATGTATACGGTATATATTGTGTGTCAGTGTGTACAACTAAAGGAAGTTCTGTGGAGTTGGGTTCCACAACTATAGAGGTAAGTTCATAATTTGTTTGCTATATCATAGACTTTGAAATTAACTGTTTTCAAATTTTGGCAATGCCATTTAATATCTGGATGACCCTTAAGCAAATTCTTCAATCTCTTTAAACCTTGGTTACTTTGCATATACAGTGGGAATAATAGCAGCTATTAATGAGACTGGGTGATTATAAATAATAAAATGAGATTATATATGTAAAGCATTTAGCATAGGATATGGCACATAGTCAGTGTTCAGTGGTATATATTATGCGTATTTAGGCCTAGTAAAAAGTTTGACATACTCTCCAGAGCCCCAATAACATATACAAAAATAAATGCAGGTAAACACAAAAATAGATAGGAAATATGCTCAGTGCTGAGATTTACTAGGTGCATTCATTTATTCTTCCCTTAAGCAAACACCGTTAGACCCTCAATGCATACAAGCTCTGAGCCGTGAGCACAGAACACAAAAATTGCTAAGACAGTTGTATCATTGAAGCTTTTACCACCTGATTATGAGGACTCCTAACAGTCATAATACAAGGTGATATTTGCATAGGAGAAATAACACAGAGAGATACATAGTTTTAAAATAAGGAAAACCATTTCTTGGAAGGAAATGGATTAAACAAAATCCTTTGGACATTTAAAACTCCAGGGCTCTGCTGGGTATTAAGGAGGGCATGTATTGCGTGGAACACTGGCTGTGGTGCCTAAACAATGAATCTTGGAACACTGAAAAAATAAAATAAAATTTAAATTAAAAAAAAAAAAGAAGAAGAGCTCCCAGGCTCTTGAACTGGCTCTTAAAACCAGAATTTCAAGAAGTAGATTGGGGAAAGAGAGGCATTCCATTCAGAAAGAAGAACATGAACATTCCATTCAGAAAGATGAAGAGAGGCAGGAAAAAGCACAGGACATATTCAGGTAAAATTGAGAAATAGCAGAGAGGAGTATTGTGAAGTCAAATTTGATAGTCAGGGCATCAGTGCCATTCTGAAGAATTGGACTTTATTCTGTAAGCAAGGAGTGAGAAGGTCAAAGGTAAGAAAGGAGAAGAGTTTTTAGCAGCAAAATGGCTTCTATGACCTTGAATATTTTACTTGACCTTTCTACCACCCATTTTTCTCCCCTACACAGCAAATGAATGGAACCAGGATTCTCCCCTATCCTGACACTCTAGGAGACTTCCCTGAATTTTACATCCTCTGGAGTCACTATTGCTCTACAACTGTTGGGAAATCCTTATTCTCTTTGTTGGACTCCCCCCAGTGATGTTTACCTGGACTCCACCCCCATGCAATTGTCATAACCCTCAGACTGGATTTTGATTCTCTGCTGGTCTTTCTTTCATCCCTTGTGATGGGGACATGAGATATAGTTCATCCTTCCTGCCCACATGCCCCGTTTCTGACTCACTCCATTGGCTGTGTCTCTAAATTCTTCCGTGGACCTCTTCCAATCCTCACCTCACTTTCTTTCCCTTCATTTCCCTTTCCCTTTCATTTCCCTTTCACATCACTTGGATTTCACTTTCATTTAAGTTATATTGTTGTTTTTCTCCCGGTTTTTCAGTGTGTGTGTGTGCATGTGTTTTCACCTGGTACTTCTACTGTTCTGAAAGAATGGAAGTGAAAATATTATCAAAGAGAAACAAATAAGCAAGAATTACTGGTGAAAGTAATGCCTTTATGTAGAATAAAATATTGTTTATCACCATATATACAGTAAAATTGGGGTTTGGGGCAATTCCCCTTTTCCTTCTTAGAGTCACAAGGATAGTCGTGCCTGCATTTTGTTCAAGTCAGCAGTAGCAATTACCTGTTTTTGGTGTTGTTTTTTAAAATATTTTATTTATTTATTTGACAGAGAGAAACACAGATAGAGAGGGAACACAAGCAGGGGGAGTGAGAGAGGGAGAAGCAGGCTTCCCAAGCAGGGAGCCCTATGCCAGGCTGGATCCCAGGATCCTGGAAACATGACCTGAGCCGAAGGCAGTCTCTTAATGACTGAGCCACCCAGGCACCCCAGCAACCTGGTTTTTATGTAACATTTGCTAATAGTTTAGTTCTCTTTTGGTGAATAGGATTTAGCAGAGATATCAGACTGTCTACTAGGAAAATTAATTATTTCATTGAGAATAAACAAATATGTAGTATGCCAAAATACCTAATTCAATAATGCTCTTTAAAAACTAACATCAGGACTTATATGACTAAAAAAAAAAGCCTCAGCATATTTTCTAATATTGTCTTCAAGTATGATATATTTCTTTCATAAGTCTTCTTAAGACTTAAAACTGGGGGCACCTGGGTGGCTCAGTTGGTTGGGCGACTGCCTTCAGCTCAGGTCATGATCCCAGAGACCAGGGATTGAGTCCCACATTGGGTTCCTTGCTCAGCGGGAAGCCTGCTTCTCCCTCTCTCACTCCCCCTGCTTGTGTTCCCCCTCTAGCTGTATTTCTCTCTGTCAAATAAATAAAATCTTTAAAAAAACCAAAAAACCAAAACAAAACAAAACAAAAAAACTTAAAACTGCTCTTTTATTTCAGACTATTCTGCAAAGTTTTCAGCCCCAACGTCTTATTGGCTGCAGTATTTGCTAATTAATTCAGTGAACACATTTGGAGTGCTGTGGCAAAGAAATAGATTAAGGCTCTGTTTCTGCCATTGAGAAGTCCATAGAAAAGGAGGCTAATGCATAAGTACATAATTGTATACAATGTGGTAAGTGCTAGAATGGAGCAAAGTATGTGGTCCAGAAAGGAGTGATCAGTCTCGATTGCCTGGGAGTGTACTAGGTGTGGAGGCGTCATTGAGACGGTGATTCTCAAAGTAGGTGTTGAGTTTGCTGGATTACAAAATGGAGAAAGACTAACCCAGGTATGAAGAATAGAAAGAACAAAGACGAAGAAGGAAGATAGGAGACAGTACAAAATTAAGTATGACATGAGCCTGGGTCTGAGGTTATATGTAGTGAGAAATGGGAGAGATTGGCAGGGGCTAGATGACAAATGGTTTTGTATATCTGGAAAAAAAAGAGGGAGGTTGGGTCTGGACTGTTGATTTCCAGTAGTTTATTGTTCTGCTTTTGTTTTGCATTTTGTTCATTATTTTGGGAGCACTGTCCCCTTTAGGAATCTGATGAAAGAAAGCTCAAAGACTTCTCCAAAGAAAACCATGCACATATAGTCACTTTTGCATATAAGTACATTCATGAATTTGGAGCCCACGCTACAAGCCACTGCTTAAGTTCCCTAGAAACTGTCAAAAGTTATTGAGGAGGGGAACAACATGATCAAAAGTGTAACTTCAGAGAGGGAACGCTTGAAGGAATGTGGAGAATGTGCTGGAATAGTTGAGAGTCCTATTAGGGAATTTAGGGATTTATTGCAATGTTTCAGCCAAGAGATGAAGGTCTGCAGTCCAGTGGCAGCAAATATTTGTTTTTAATTTGCCTCCTGCTTTGTATGTGTCAATCCGCCTTTGAGGAGAACACTCCAAGAGTCAAGTGGGTGAATGGTGGTGTCATTTACTGCAATAGTGATTTCAGACCTAAGTGCAGCTTGGTGAGGAAGGGTGGGGAATTCAGTAGGCATGGTGAATTTGCAACGCCTGTAGGTTATGCCACTGCAGAAATGGGTTAGCATGTCAAAGAGAACTTTGTGTTGAAGATCATTCTTTTAATATTCTGGATGAGAGGTGCATAGAAAGATATATATCACATAGAAGCCATGGATTTTGATGGTGTGAGGGAATGAGATCTCATCAGCAGAAGGGCAAACATTACGAAGTGCTGGAGGCTTGGTGGGGTTTGCTTTCTGCCTTAGGCATTTCAGCCTTAACTCTTCCTAACTATGGCTCCCTTTTGCAACCAGCTGGGTGAATGCTTAAGCCACTGAGAGAAGAGGGTTTCTCTCTGACAGAACCTGCCCAAAGCGTTGAACCCAATGAAGTAAAAGAATGGAGAAGCCGATAAATTTTAAGGACCAATCTGTTGGATGTTGTTAGGTCACATACTCAGTGTTCCTAAAACTCACAGGCCTATCTTCTGGTTCAAGCTGCCTGAGGTTGAGTAAATGATTACTTGGATGAAAACCTTGACTTTGACACTGGCTGACTCTGAGCCGAAGTTTCTCCATCTGCAAAATGGGAATAAACACATCTACTTTGTAGGGACAAGCAGAGGAAAGGAGATAACGCAAATACAGCATCTGCTTTACTTCCTATACATAGGAGGTGTTTAGTAAGTGGTTTGGCCTGGAAGTTCTTCCTATACCTCTTTCCTAAAATTTCCTAAGAACCCTCCAGTTCTACTTGGTCAGTGAATGAGCTACTCTGATTCTCAAAGCTACCATTGCTTTTAACCCTCTCTGATAAGACAGGAATTGGAAAAACTTCATTTTAGAACTACATTTTGTGTTTATTCTTCTTCCCCAGTAACGTGTGGCTAGGGGGTAAAACGTGGTATTGTATTGTGGTCACTTTAGAAAACCTGCCGAATTCAGGAATGAAAAAGTAATTACATTTTCTTGGACTAACTACCATAGCTGAATATCTAGTACAGTGACAGCAAATGTAGATTCTTGGACATGTATTAGTTTCTTGAGAGCCTTTGAATTCTAACCGGATCATGCTAATGAAAACTGCTTAGCCTCATCAAAGTCCTACTGATCTCTTCTCTGTACTTTGAGATATCAAATGAAACTCTTTTTGGAGTGTGTTTGAGGTAGACGTGGGGGACCTCAGAGGTCATTTCATCTAGCTACTTCATTTTACGGACCACAGACTATTCATTTTAAGTTTGGTGTTCTCAAGCACTGATGACCACATTTTTTTTTCTTCTATTCTTTTAGTTAAAAGAATCTCAACCAGGTACTTCTTGCTTACATATTAATATAGAGCCCAGATTGTAGGGAGAATTGGCAACTTGAATTGGAGAAGGGAGTTTGGGGAGCAGAATTACAGTGTGTTATATGGTACTTCAGCCCCTCAAGGGAGCTGTAATTAATGTGTGCAAGGAAAACACTTCAAGGAAACTAATTTAAAGAACATACTGAAACAATTTTCCCCTGCCTTTCCAAGGTAAATAAAGAAAGAAAAGAAATCACCATCAAGCTTTGAGGAAGCATGAAGAATTCCAGCAGAAAGGAAATTTATTGAGCAACCAAGGAGGGACTGGTAATAATAGCTGGTTAGAATGTAAAGCCTCTTTTAAATTTAGGTTTCCTCTACCATTTGTCAGAGTTCCAGCGGTCCCTGATCCATTCATTAAGCATTTCACATGCATGTCACTCTAATTATGGGTCAGAGTTTGGTTACAGCCCACTGACTGCTCTTTCTTTATACCTTGGTAACTCCGTTCTTTATACCAGTTGATATCCCACCAGTCTTTCCCCCCTTCCTCCTCCTTACCCTTTTTAAAATCCTAAGCTTGTTAGGTGGCTTCAGAGTTTAGAGTGTCTTGTGAGTGCATGTCACTTGATGTGAGCGCTATGAGTTCCCTAAAACAAAGGCTTTTCAACTTTTCATCTACAATGCATCAGATGAAATTCATCACATCCACCCAGTGCACACATTCATATGTAATTGAAAATTAAAGTTTCACAAAAAAATACTCTGCGTGATGTCCTTTGACACTTTTACTTCTCTTCAACTCTATTTCATTTATTTAAAAAAAAAAAAAAAGAACAAACCACAGGTCAAGATTCATGGAAGATCATTTCTTCCCCGTTCCAGTCACAATGTACTTCACAAGATAAGGTTTTCAGACCATCACAACAAATCAGCGTGTCTGGGCCTGAACTTTACCCCAGACCCACTGCATCAGGGTCCCTCCTGGCAGGTTCTGCAGCTTACCCAATTCCCTGGTATGGTTTTAAAGTTCAAAAACCATCTCCAGACTTCTTTACTCACAGGACGTTTTCTCCTTTACCAGTTGATTTTTTTTCCCCTGCTTGGTGTAACTATCCATGGCTCTAGCTTGCTGAACTGGGAGAATTATAGGTCAGATCGATTATAAGTACAGATCAAATGGAAACTGAAGAGCTGATAAGAATACTATGTCAGAAGAAAAAGAAGAGCATGTCAGATTCTATTCTAAGTACATTATATGAATTAAATAACATGCTGTTTTGTGCACTTTATTTGTCCCTGAAATTCTTGGGTTATTCCACTAATCCACAGTGTGCAATAGGAAGATAAATTAGGAGGCAGCATGACCCCATCTCTTACCTTTGGCTCTGGTAACTTGATAATTACGCTTCCCCCATCTGTCCCCCAGCCTTGAGGAGGTAGGGCAACAGCTTTCTGCTGTAGTTCTCTCTAACGTCAACTCATTGTCCTCTGCTAGGTTATTAGCACTTCTATCACCTGAATAACCAATTTCATCCGTACTCAAAACCTATGTTTTCAAAATAATATAATTCCAGTACTTCAAATACAGTAAACCCAATACTTAGTGACTATGTCATATAACAAATAGTGTTACAGATTACTAAATTCATTTTATGTAAATATTTAAGCAATTCTAACCAATGCATGACAAAAAGGGATATTTTATATGGCTAGAGCTAAATGACCTTCAAAAGCCATTACTAAGGAAACGTTGCCAAGTTTCCTGTTGGGGCATGCCAACCAGTCTTCCAAGGGAAATTTCTATCATTTCCCACTAAACACCTGCGAATGCAGGGGGAGACCAATAGGGAAGAAATGATTCTAAACTTTGTAACTTTGTAAACTATACCTTTAGAGCTAAATTGTGACTATTGGACAAGCAGGGAAGCAGGACATGCGTGAAGGCCAGAAAGCTAGAAAGACAGTGATGTCTTCAAAAGCTAGCACAGGGTGAAAGGAGAAATAATGCAAGACAAGGAAAGACTGTGTGTTTCAGATTGAGTAGTTATTTACAAGCTCACAAATTCAGGTTTGCTTTCCTTTCACCCCTATACTCAATTGTTTATGAAAGAGACCTGTCAGAATCTCATGGCAGGGGCTCTATCTGTGCCCCCAAGTAAGGAAATGTGTCGGAGACATAATCTAGCTCCTCAGATGGCTTGGGCCTCGCTGTTGGCCCTAGGACATAAAGTGCCTAGAGCTAAGCAGCAGTAGGAGAGCTTGGCCCAGTTAGGGAACAAAGATGAAAGTGAAGGTTGCAGAGTTGGGATGGCTGTGAGAGTAAGTGGCTCAGTTGGTTGGGCAACTGCCTTCGGCTTGGATCATGATCCCGGAGACCTGAGATCGAGCCCCACATCGGGTGCCCTGCTTGGCGGGAAGCCTGCTTCTCCCTCTCACTCCCCCTGCTTGTGTTCCCTCTCTGGCTGTTCTTCTCTCTGTCAAATAAATAAAATCTTAAAAAAAAAAAAAAAAAGACAGAATGTATGTAGTCTGTGTTTGAAAATATATGCATGTGTGCATGCAGATAAATATATCATACATTATATGAGAATGATCCATGTTTAATCCAAGAGACTAATCTAGAAATGAGTTGCAAAACTGTAAAGTATTTTTCTTCTTGGTATTCCTCACTTGCCATGTTTGTCTTAATCCTTAAACCATCAGGCTTTTAGTAATGATGGGGTTCAGGGAAAACTGCCTTCAATGTGCCACTCTGGCATATCGATTGTTTTAAAATAAATTTACTTAAGAAACAGCTGGTGCAAAAAGGACACTCTGATCCTCCGTGGTCCCCTAAAAGCACGAAATAAATCTCCCATGTAAAAGGTACCCCTGCCTGGAGGTGGGGACATCCTTATTGCCAGAGAAAAGGAATTCAGGGTTAAGAGGGCTGAATAAACAGTCCTTGTTACTTTGTTAGTAATTTACTATCCCAAACCCAAACATCTTTGTCTTGTCAATTCTTCATAGTTTTTTTCTTTGTCTAAAATGTCTAAAAGCTTGTTGCTTTGCCTACTTTGAGTTTCATATTTTTTTGAGCTCCTGTACCTATGAAATTAATTTTTTCCCTCCTGTTAATCTGTTTTATGTCAATTTGATTTTTAGACCAGCCAAAGAACCTAGAAGGGAAGAAGGGAAAATTTTTCCTCCCCGATAGTCTCTAGTTATTATAATGCTTAAAGAAATACCATGTGAGACCATAGCTTATACCTAAGAAGTTTCCAATATCCCTAGTTATGTGTTTTTAACTTTTTCTTGACATAGGAAAAAACCCTCCCTGTACTTTTCATCCACCACCCCCCCACTTAGGGTCTTTAATTCGTAGTGTGTTTCTTCATATTTATTTGGAATATATGTACTTTAATCTTGTCATATTCAACCCTGACAGGACACTACAGAGCCTGTGCCATGGGCCATGTTGGGGAAGAATCAGCCAGCAGTCAGGACTTAAGTACAGTTCGCTCCTAGGACTCCTTGGGCCATAGTTACAAGCAGCTGTTAAGTGGTGCTAGAATCATTTCCTTTTGTCTGGCTGCAAATACCTCATACTCTAAGCAATTTGCAGCCTTCCTCACATAAGAAATGTTTCTGAAAAGAAATTTCCCAAGCCAAGCTCTTCTGGGTATCCTCACTTCAGCTCTGAAGCACTCATTCTTTGTTGCTGAAACACGAAGAGCTGTTGTATTTTCAGTCCCCTTACTTAGTGGAAACATGCCGGGAATTTGCTGTTATAACTGAGCTCAACCGGAGTGTTCATTCCTGCTACAGATTGAGGAGTGCATCATGAAGGTACATGCTATTCAAGACTTTTCTGTTAAGCAGTAGGGAAGCAAACTGCTCGCAGCCCGTGTCAAAGAGTCTCAGAATGTTGGTGTGTGCTAGTAGTAAGATGTACTTAAACAGAGGCGGAACAGTGTTTGCAAAATTCAAAACTGAGACGAGAACTCTAGAAGACGGTGGCCAAAGAAACGGAGCTTACAGTGGGCAAGCTGGATAAAGGGTTCTATAAGAACTCTGGGGAGAAGGGAAAGAAAAGCACCGTCCAAACGAAGGAATACTTTGCTTTGACAAAATGTTCTCCTACAATGTAATTTTCCTAACAAACAATAAAAGAGCAATTAGAGGTCCATTCACACATTTTGGTATTTGAAGAGTTTCAGGCTAACTGCAGATTCGACAGTTACAGAAAATTCATTTTTATAAGAATTTATCTATAAAAATAAACGGGCATTTACTTCCTCTAAATCTATATGATATTTGGTTTAAAAAATAGTTTTTCTTTAGTTTTCACTGGCCTAAACTCTGCACATCATATATGCTGTCAGACACATCCAAAAATTATTTCTCTTAATGCATGCCATATTGCATTTTGTATTGGCTGCTTTTGCATATTCTGAAGAAAACAGGGAAGATAACATTTTTTTTTCAAATTTAATTTGTGTTTATAGATAATAGAGAACTATAGGGTGTTACACTCTCAAAAGACCAAATTTAAAATGACAATGGATATGACTGATTAAAAAAATAAAATCCTATTTTATATCATATGGGCAATAAGGCACATGTGATCTGATTCATTTTTGTTTTTGCTTTTGTTTCTTTAAAATCTCTTTCTGTGCTTACTTTAAAACGTTACAGAAATGAGGTTATGTGTTCTTGAGGGAAGTCTTATTGCAAACACGTGTGCATATTTGTGTGTAATTTGTCAGTTTAGCTTTAGGAAGGTGTAACAATAAAGTGGAATTGAATTCAGCTCCCACCCTTAAGAATTTCAGTGGAGTGCATATGTGGAAACATAAGACATATCAATGAAATCAGCACAGATTCTAATGGCATTTCTGGTGTCTTCAAAAGATTGCCACCACATGAAGGTTAATGTGTCAAAATGGCAACTCCAAATAAGGAGAAACATGAGTAGAAGTTCAAGCAACAGAAACTATTTGGAGTAGATGATTTGAATGTCTTCTAAAACCTTCTAGAAGCATTAAAACTCAAGCTCAGCCCTTTATCTTTGACAAATACCACACCATGTATCTGCTTGCTATTTTGTGGTCCAGTCGTTCCTGTCAGCTTGTTAAATGGAACTCTGGTTTCAGTTGGGAGACGATAATGTGGTAATCTTGGGCTCTGCTTGCCTCTGCATCTTGAGGAGCGGCTGTGCCTGCCTGACCGTGTGAGGCCACCCATGCCAGGGGGATCCACTGGCAGTTGGGCTGATGGAAAACAGTCCGTACCAACAGACTGAAAATGTTCTTTTCAGATCTTTAGATTGGAACTTGAGCTTTACTTTTAAAAGTTTTATGCCCACAGCGTGTATCACAAAATAAATTACTAAACAAATTGTTTTGGGAGTTTGCACCATGATATTAAGGTGGCTGAGAGTCATCATTCTTGATGAAACTCCAAGTAGCAGCTTTGAAAGTTTTGTTCATCAGAGGGAGATTGGACAAACCCCCAAGTGTATAACAGCCTGCAGACTTATACTAAATAGGTCTTAGATGTAGAAGTGAGGTGAAAAGCAGTGATTTCAAGGAACAAGAAAGATAGGGCACCTGGGTGGCTCAGTTGGTTAAGCATCTGAGTCTTGATTTTGGCTCAGGTCATGATCTCAGGGTCATGTGAGATTGAGTCCTACATTAGCTCTGTGCTGGGCATGGAGCCTGCTTCAGATTCTCTCTCTCCCTCTCTCTCTGCATCCTCCTACCTCACTTCACAGGCTCTCTCCGGAAGGAAGGAAGGAAGAAAGGAAGGAAGGAAGGAAGGAAGGAAGGAAGGAAGGAAGGAAGGAAGGAAGGAAGGAAGGAAAGAAAGGAAGAAAGATTCTGACTTCTTTCAAATTAGTCAGAGGGGAAAAGGGGGACCCTATTTAATGGAATTGTTCATCCCCACAGAGAAATATTTGTAGTGGAAATCCAAAATATAGTTTCTCTTCTCTGTTGAGGATCCATCCTGCAGAGCTCTTTCATCCTCCCATCAGAATACAAAGGAAAAACAACCAAAGGCAGCATTGCAGAATACAGGGTTATTATTCCCTAATGGTTCAGAGTTCCTCTCTTTTTTAGCTCAGAAGCTGAGCAGAGCATCAGAACTGTCCTTTTACAGTATCCCTGGAATATCAACTCCTGATAAAATGAAAGGTGGTTTATGCCCCCGAAGCCTCAGAATTTCTGAGAGTTCCTCGGGTGGGGGGTGAGGGTGGGCAGTCCAAGGGGTGGGAAACTCATAGGTTAAAACAAGAATTTGGGAGAAAGGTAGGCCTAAGTTTGAAATGGAGTTCTACCAATTACTGCCGGTATGACCTAAGCAAGTTACTTGGACTTTTGAGCCTCCGCTTACTCATTTGTAAAACAAAAATGATCATATCTACTCTGGGATTGTTGGAAACATATAAATCAAGTTAACTTTGGGCGTGAAATGTACTTAAATGATAGACATATACAATAAGTAGAACAAAACAGTAACAACTATAAATATAGGTCATGGATGTTTTGGAGATTACTATATATTTCTATTTTTCTGTTTGAAAACATCTTAATGAGGAGGAGGAGGTTGAGAAGGGCGAATCCTTTCAATGTAAATACAGTGATTACACCCACTACTTTTAGTTGCATCCCCAAATGTAGTCACATGGCCATTCTGAACCTCAAGAGATCCCGGAAAAATGTCTTTTTCATGGACCACTGTGTACCTAATATCCAGATACTCTGTTCCTAAGGACAAAGGGGAGGAGAGAGTTGTAGCAAAGTCAGAATCTCAGTCATTCAAAAATAAATCTTTATCGGCACATCCTGAGTGCTAAATAATAAATGATGGCCATAATCAATATGAAAAGGAAGGACCGGCTGCCACTTCTCTGTCTCAGGGTGGCATGGTTTCCCAAGCGTATTCCTTCCCTGGCTGATCCAGTGGACATATTTCTTCAAACCCAGGTTAGCTTGTTTTGCATTTCTGTGGCGACATCTTACTCCCCCCTGCATTGTGTTTCCTTGATTCTCTCCAGGACTCCTCTCGGCAGAGCCCAGAGTTAGCTTTTGTAGAACATGGGGGTCTCTATTCTTCCCTATATTTAAGCTCAAAAACGTTTCCTTATGGCAGAATTTTCTTAAAAGTTTCAAATGTTGTTAACTCTTTGAAACCACTGCTGCATGAAGACAGCCGATTATTCTGTTATGGGTCCCAGATGAGGAAGTCCTGTTGTTTGCCTCTGCATTGCCTCCCTGGTGGGCATTCCCTGTGAGGTGAGGCAAGGAGGCCCTCTCATGCAGCAGGGACTCCACCTCTGATTCCATCCAGGGAACTCCCTCCACCTGTCTGTGGAAGAAGCATGGAGAAGGGGACCAGGGACCCTGAGAAAGAGCAAAACCTCAAGTCTGAGCAGAGCAGAAGGATCCTCCAAAACACGCTAACAAAAACAAAACAACTAACAAAACTGGGAATGGGCAGCTGCCAATGGAGAAGAGCCACCATGGGCCGTGTCTAGAAAGCCCAAAGAAAAATCATTCTAGAAAGATTGGCCAATGATATTTAATGCTGTTCAGCAGCCAGTGAAGATAAGGATTGACCACTGTCCCTCAGTTACCGGTGATTTTAATAAAGGGCCATTCCAGGGAGGGACAGAAGTCCTGGTGGGGTGAAGATGACAGGGAGGCAAGGAAGGGGAGGTAGCAACTCTGAGCGATTCAGCAGCAAAAAGGAGAAGAGGATGGCAATCACAAGGGTAACCAGGAACCAAGAGGGGTTTTGATGATGAGAAAACCTTGAGTGTGACCAAATGCCGAGGAGAAGGAACTGGAAAAGAGGTCGAAGTTAGCAGTACAGAAGAGAGAAGAAGTAAACTGCCAGACAGAGGTTGCCTAGAAGGGAAGCTGAGGTAGAATTCGAACATCCGGAGGAGGGCCTGGCCTTCCGTAGGATTCCTCTCAGGCTGTAGCAAGAGGGGAGGGCCGTGTCAGTTTGGGTGCAGGGCTTCCCTCCCTTTATTAGTTAACATGTCTCTCTCCAGTCAGTCTGTAATCACAACACATCAGCTCTTCCTGGGACACTGTTGTGTTTTTTCTGGAATTGATTAGCAAACAACAGACATTTTCTTTTATGAGTTCCTGCTAAACTATGTCTTCTCTATCCCATCGTCATGGCTTTCTGAAACCAAGTTCAAGTCCTAACATTTATTTCCATGAAATGCCATTCTGTTAGATTTAGATTACGTTTCCAATTTGTCAAGATCTTTTTATATTTTAATTCAACTCACAACATATCACTGACGTATCTCAGCCTTGTATCGCCCACACATTAAAATATCAGCTGCCTATCTCTGTCCAAACAACTGTCTTTAGCTTTATTTTATTTTCATTTCATCAACCCCCCTGTCCCATGCCCACCCCCCTGCCCACTCACAGAGACTGGAAGGAACAAGAATTAGACTGGATGCTTTGATGATAACTGATAAAGCTTTTCGTCCTGAGGAGTCCTCCCAAATTGGATTAAGTGGATTCATTTGTGGTTTCCAGTGTTTATGTTTTAGAGAGACAGGGATGTGAAAACTCTCGCTCTGTGTTCATTCTCACAAATAGATGGATACTGTCACTTTTCAAGGCTTGTCCATCTGGAATGCATCACAAACACATTGCTGGGAAAGTAAAAGTTCCAGAAAGAGCCTTATTTTTCCCTGGAACTGTGAAATTTAGTGGTCTTTTTTCCCCCATGTTGTTGTAAACTCACAGGAGTGTAATATAAGCTACATTTTTAACCATTTGGGATAGCTTATGATTGAATAATGCTTCCTGCCAGACATGTTTTCCCTTTATTTATCACTTACTTTTCTCTCTAATTTCAGCAACAGCAATTGCTGATTATGGAAATGACTCCAATTGTTCAACCTCTCATAGCCACATTTAGTCACCAAAAGCAATCTATCTGCTACTTTCAAAAGCTGTTAAACAAACAAGCAATTTATTCCTGCCTCCCTGTGAGCAACCAAGTAGCACAGCCATGTTCTCTCTGCTCCTTGCTTTGCTTTGGAACCACGAGTGCCTCTTTCTAACATGAATCAAAATCGGCTTGTTCCTAACCGCTGCCTTTGCAATCAGTAATTTGACTCAGTGGGCTTAATTCAAAGCAGGCACCACTCACTTTCTTGACTATTTGTCAGTCTTCCAGGAAATCAAGAACAACAAAAACAAACAAGCACTGGCCCTAAATTAAACCAGAGAGGGAGGAAGAAACTCCAATGAATGATGAAGCCAAATTAAAAAAAAGAGTCAGGAGAAATAAACAGAAAATATTCCAAGGTTCCACCTGCCCTGGCCCCATGAGTCCCTCCTTTATCTTTTCTTCCTAGAGGAAATCAAAGCAGCTCCCAAGAGCAATTAATAGTAGTAACTTCCAGACTTCCGGGGAACCTGCTGGGTCCTGTCCTCTCAGCCTGGAGCCCTCAGGTGAGTGCACCTGAGATCCCTGCAGGCAGACATTTCTGGTGATTTCTCCGCAACTCAAAGAGCCAGCATCCTCCCCACCCCACCCACCCGGGCAGAAATCTCTCCCCTTTGCTGAAAGAAGGGATATGAATTAATTCCCTTCTGAGTTAACTCCAGCTTGGCTTCCTAGGGCAACCACCCGAGCTGGGATAGAGCAGTTGGCAGCCTTCCTTGAAAACCAAATAGTTTTTCTTCTAGGTGACCTGCTCAACTCTTCTCTTGCGCCAGATTTAAAAAATCCAGCTCAGGTCTTTCATTTAACTTGCCTTGAATGAATCACAAGAGAAGAGTTCGGCATAGATCCAAATCACAAAAAAGGGTGTTCCTGGTTTCATCTCAGATTTCTCAAATATAAGTCAGAAAAAAAAAAAATCTTTTCTTGAATACCCTATGACCAGCTTCTAAATTTATTATTTAGAAGCTTATATTATTTTTTATTTTGATTTTGTTAAAAACTCTCTTAGATTTTAGGTTTTAAGTGTGATCTCTCAGTCATCTCCAGTTTTTGTTTTGTTTTGTTTTTTGTTTTTAGATTAACTCATTAAAGATGAAATTTTTTCAAGGTGGTCTCAGACTTAGAATATCTGAGGTACTCACGATTTAGAAAAGTGCATATTTATCCACAGTTACCGTCTAGTATAGGCCTTAGCGTGTTTGTTATAAGTTACTTGCAGTGAAACTGCTGTTGAAATAAACCTGAAATAAGCCTCATTTCTTTTAAAGTCTTTTAAAGAACAAGAACCCTGTATTGTACTACTCCCTTGGTGAGCAATAAACATGAAATAGGGAATACAGCTTTTCCACAATTTTTAGAAAAGATAACCAATCATCCCTTTAAATTATAATGATATATAAAATCTTTCTTTTCTTTAATACCGGTGAATCAAATCTGTACTGTGGCATGGGTTCCTAGTCTATTGGATCTGTATATTGGGTGTTTAAGGAGCATATTGCCATTTAGAGGCAAGGCAGTTATTTCCCATGACATTTTAAAAGTCCATTTCTGTATCACATATTCCAATCTAGTGAACATTAGATCTACTCTATTTAGATTTGGCATCCAACACCTGTTGGCCATGCCATGTGATGTAATTTTAAGCTGATCATGTATAGTTGGAGGGAGATTGATTCATAGCAGTCTCTGCCTGAGACAAGCACAACTTAAATTAATTCCCATTGATCCAGAAACATTTAAGGTTGGTTTAGAAAATTCTCAGGAATAGATAGCTTTGGATACACTTGAGCCATTTTGCTAAGCATTATTGTCATGTATATAAAAGCATGAAACTATCAATGCGTACACTTCTTTCCCTGGCATCTTTGTTAGTCACTGTGTACCTAAAGGCTAATTCCTGCTCCAGATGCTATGTCTGCCCAGCTGTTCTAAATAGATGCTATTTGCAAATGGCAACATAAACAGCATATCCAGAGCATTGTGCAGGCTGGGACTTTACTCTTAAGGCCTTAAAATACATTTAGTGTCAGGATAATCTTTTTGTAAATTGTAACCAAGATAGAGTTGAGGGGAATGGCAACAGGTATAGCAAAATGCCTGTAAAACAGCCAAATGAAGAAATTATTTATCCTAGTATTTCCATATTAGCATCTACTATATGCTACAAATTAAATTCCCTGTGAGTATGCAATGGTTGTGTGCAGAGTTTATAAGGATGTCTAATATTGCACATGCATTATTGAAGAAGATCAAATTACATCAGATTTTTTTAAACCAAGTCTTTTAGCATCTGAAGGAGTAGTTTTGATTGTTTCCTGATTGTAGGGTAGCCTTGACAGAACTGGTCAACATGAGTTTAGAAGTGCTGGATTCCAGGTTCTAGGCATGTCTATGGCTATCCTGTGACATTAGACAAATCTCTCAATCTTCCCTAATCTTTTACTCTTCCTAGCCTCTCAAGTCATAGTATTGAAGATACTTACATTTAAAATGTCTTCATGTTCTCCTCCCCACCCCCACCAACAAATGCTTTATACATTGTCTAGGGCTATTTATTTCCCAACTTAACTCTTAACTCTCTTTAGATGTATTGGCCCTTCCTTCATTCCTTTATTTCCTTTTTTCTTCTATTTTTCCTTCTTTAACTGCCTTGGATTCCTATGGTGATTAGAGAAAAATGTGGGGCTTGTTAGCTACCTCTGGTTAACACAAGAACATCTAAAGTGGCACTTCTAATATCCAGGCCAAAGAATATTCTAGAACTCAATCAGTTTTTATATTCCAAATTATTTTATCATTATGCTTAGAAAACACTGTTGTCTGCCCTTATGTACCCCCAAATGCTGTGAAAATCTGCTTGATAGAAATTTGATTCATTAATTTGTTTGGATCTTGACCTTTTGAGGTGCTCTCTGCCTACTGAATCTACGGTGTTCTTCAAGCCCAGACAACACATTGGTATCCAGAGGAGAAGTGGCAAATATTCATAAACAGTGACTAGAACTGATTTTTATCAGCTTCGATGGTACCAGACTAAGAAAATTATACATCTGGGCCGGGTCATCCGTCTTTCTGGAAAATCACTAAGCTACACTCCTAATAACACAGTCATTGAGATAATTTCCTTTTATTGAATAATTTCCTCATTCAGTAAGGATTTTAAAAGCCTGAGGGTATTTTGAGCATATGGCTTAGGGACATCAGCTTAAAACTTGAACTGTCAACAGAGTTTCAATACAATCTAAGTAAAATGACTTTACTTTCTAAGTGTTACAAATATAAGCAGGGTATTTCTATAAGTGAGCAGGATATTTCTACAAAAGCCTTTGCTTTTGAGTTAAAGTTAGGAGCCAGAGATTTTTCTTCATTTTTTATAGCATCTGGTGTATCCATTCTCAGTTATCAACGGTCAGTTCTCTCTCCACCTAGTTGATTGATCCTCTCATGTGAAACAATTTCTTCCTGCCTCACCAACAGCTCCTTCCCAATCTCTTTTTACTGGTTCACACTTATATCATTGCCCCCTTGATACTGAAGAGCGCCAAAATTCAATCCTTGGATTCTTTTTTTTTTTTTTAATATTTTATTTATTTTTTTGACAGAGAGAGAAATCACAAGTAGGCAGAGAGGCAGACAGAGAGAGAGAGAGAGAGAGAGAGGAGGAGGAGGAGGAGGAAGAAACAGGCTCCCCGCTGAGCAGAGAGCCCATTGCAGGCCTCAATCCCAGGACCCTGAGATCATGACCTGAGTCAAAGGCAGAGGCTTTAACCTGCTGAGCCACCCAGGCGCCCCAATCCTTGGATTCTTATCTATCAACACTCATTTTTGGTAATCCCAGCTAGATTTAAGGCTTTATATGCTAATAAATCAAAATTCATATTCCATCTCAGACCTTTCCTCTGAATTAGACTTGTACATCCAATTGCCTACTCAGTATCTCCACTTGAATTTCTAAAGACTATCTAAAATGTGTCATCTTTGGAACAGAATTTCTTATTACTTAATGCTGTATTGACCCCCCAGCTTACACGTATATATAGACTCTCTCCCGAGTTTTTCTCATCTTAGCTCATGGGAACCCCATCCTTCCTTAGGACAAAATCTTTGGTGTATTCCTTGACTACACTCTTTCTTTTACTATTTTGAGCTTCTCAGAAAATCTCATTGGCTCTACCTTAAAACATACACATATCTCATCATCTCTCATCCACACTGCATTACTTTCTCTACTCTGGTCCCATCAGCACCATCACTGCCATCTCTCATTTACTTTACTACTACATTCTCGTTTTCTCTCTGCTTCCGACCTTGCCCTCCTGTAGCCTATGTTCAACATTGCACTTGGTGTGATTCTTTGAAAAGTGTAAATCAGATCAAGCCACTCCTCTGCTTCAAACCCTCTGTTGGCTCCCCAATCTCCTTTATGTGTTTTCCCTTTCAAAGTCCACTTCATCTTCTTCTGTTTTTCTTTTCACCTATCCTCTCTAGCTTTACGGATCTTCTTATTCTTCAGTCACGTGGAAATCACTTTCTCTCCTGCCCCCACTTTTTTTAGATTTCTATGTCAAAGTCACCTTTGTAAGGATAGCCTTCCATGATCACCCTACCTAAAAGAGCAGTAACTGGACCCTCCATATTCTCTTTCTTTCTTTCTTCTTCTCTATACTTTCTTGCCATCAGACATACTATACATATCCTTACTTTGTTTATTGTCTGTTCCCCACCCCACACCCCAGGAAGATGCGCTCTATATAAGTGTAGGGATTTTGTCTGTCATGTTTAGTACAGTATCCTCTAGAATGTAGCAAGTTGTCAATAATTATTATTTGAACAAGTAAATATATTGCCATGGTGAATGATGTTCTCCTGGTTGATGTGATAACTTAAGCCAACAGTTCCCTCTCTATTGATTCTTTTGTGTCCCCCCCCCTTTCATTTCATTTGTAAATATGAATTATAGACAGTCTGGCAGGAAATAAATAATCTGAAGAGTTAGAGCCAAGGAGAAGGTGCATGATGGTGTCAGGCAGAACTAAATCTAGAGAGGCAACTGCAGAAGAGGCAACTGCTTTCAATTTGCCATAGAATACCTTACATTTCTCTAGGATGTGGTCTTAACTCAAAGTTCTCCACGAGGCAGAAATATCTGAGAATTATCTTTAATTCTGGGATGGCTCAGACAATAGTTTGTTGTTTGTTTGTTTGTTTGTTTGTTTCCTTCTTCCTTGCATATGTACTCCAGGGATCTTTCTTGTCCCAATATCCAATATGGGTGACTGCGTGGGTCTCCAGGGCCATGTTGAATTATAGGCCACCTGCTTCAGGATTTCTTGGGCTGGGGGAGAAAGAGAATAATCTCCATAAAAGTAGAAAATTAGTCATCTTATTATATGTCTCTGCCTTTTTTCATCACTGCTAAGTCTGAGAAAAGATGATGACTGTTGGTCATTTAAAAAAAAATTGTTTCAACTTCCAAACCAAACTTTTTGGTTCTTTTAGATTATAGATATTGTGTGCCATGATGAGCTGATTTTCCTATAGATTGTATCTCTTCTCAAGTGTTATAAAAGGATTTTAAATTAGACCAAGGCCATTTTCAGTTTTTATAAAATCGATTTATAATCAAAATCCTGGGTTTTTAAACAACAATTTAAGTATATGATATAAAACCATTAAAAAAAGCCCCTGCTACATGGAAGCAGAGTTAATACTACACATATAGAAAGTTTAAGCAATATCAAAGGGATAAGAATGATGTGATTGTGAACTAGGGAAGGGCAAATGATGGCAAATGATTTATTTAAGATCTTTTGTAGAGATAAACAGACAAAGTAATCACCCTAATATGTTAATTGTTAAAACTTCCATCTGATAGTGCACTGTAGGGGTCCCAAGCAAAAGTCCTATTGGTGAGGTCTCTAAATCCTCCTTCAACATAACACTAGCACGTGGACAGTGAAATCTGAGGCCTAATCTCTGATCTGAAGAGACATAGATGAAAGCAAAAATGCTGCTATCACCGATCCTATACTATGCTTGTCATGAGTTACTACCATTAAAACACATATTAAAAGCACCAGGCAGGCGGAAGGAAGGCTACAGATCTAATAAGCATCATCAGCCTGGAATATGCTTTGTATATTCCCCTTGCCTCCTCAGGCTCTGATATTTAAAGGTTGGGTTAGATACCTCTGTCTCCTTCTGTAGATAATGTGCTGCCACCACTTTTTTTTTATTTATTCACTTTTCATGATGCCGGTGGTTAGAACTAGGCAGTGCTTGTCTTTTATGTCCATCTTTAGAGAAAATCTGTTTCTGTATTCTATATTTACTGGAGGATAATCTCCTCTGGATTTTTCCGTTTGCCCTTTTGATATATGAGAGTTAACGGCTCTGGTTGAACTTATGCCCATTTCCAAAGGCATTCTTTATACTTTTTAGTTTTCTGTAATATAACATTGTGGTGCTATGGAATAATAAATTCAGGAAGACAAAAATTCACCTTACTTACTTACTGCTCTAGACTAATCTTAGCCTCAGACAATTAGCCTTACATAGGGATTATACATAATGATATTTGATCCATTATGCCTTATCACAAGCATGCTGTTGTGTAATGAAAAATCGAGGGAATTTTTTGAAGGGATGACTTAATCATCAAAGAGCTAGAATTTTAAAGGCCATTACATGTTTCTGTCTCTTTCTGTTGGTTCTGCATGAGTCATCATCTTTACAAAGCAAAATGACGTTTCCTCCATTGGAAGTTGGCAGTATACACATAGAAGGCTTAACTTTTAAGGTTTTCTGCACATGAGACTCTTGAACTATTATATTCTTCAGAAATCCTGGTCATTTATAGACTTGTAATTCATAGTATGGAAAGTGCTTTGCCAATCTTCCTTCTATACAGAATGAGACAACATTCTCTGCTGGCTTGGTATGACCTTTTACATTTATTGTACAGCAATATTTGTATTTGACCGTGTCCCTTAAACTTTGAACAAGATGTCTTAGTGCACCTCATTGGAAGAGATGGAAAGGAAGAGATACAGGACAGGATTTATCAGGGGCTTGACAAAATGTGTTCCTGACATCCCTGGCAAGTCTATGGACATGGCTTTGGAGATAGATAATTCTGAGTTCCAGTATTGCCTCTGTGGTGTACTAATCCATTTGGGCAAGCTATTTGGCTTTTAACGTGGTTGTTGAGAAAAGGAAACAAAAACATAGCTGAATCAGTAAGGCACCTGAGACAAGTGGCCTCTTGGTGGTGGTTAGTTTACTTTTTCCCATTCTTTTTGTCCACTTCTTTACTACTCTGCCTGAATTCAGAGTTAGGTAGTACTGAGACATTTTCCACTGTTTTTGTTAATGGAGAAGTGTTTGAAGCAGATTTTTTTAAATAGGAAGCAATATGTTTAAATGCTTATGGAGGCCCAGAAAATTATATGAAAAAGTCAAACCCACTGTAGCCATGCCAAAGAGATTACTTGAATGAATAGAAATGAGAGTGGATTATTACAGGAGGATGAAATTAGAGCCAACGCAGACTGTTGGATATGATTTCAACTCTTCCAAGTGACATGAGTATTTTTCTTCTTAGGAGGAAAGAAAAGGTTTCAGCTTGCTGTTTCTTATGTTTGTCATCTATATGTAGGCTAGAAAAAGAAAAGAAAACAAAGAAAGAAAGAAAAGAAAAAAGACAAAGACCGTGACTAATTATAAAAATTTAATTGAAAAGTTCTGAATGCCTCAAGAAATAAAATTAACTAACTTCACAGCTTTCCCAGATTGGCAATAATTATAGTGAGCTTTTATGATTCCAGTGAATGTGGATTTCAACAAAACACACTTTGCATTATTGTGAGGGGGAAAAACCCTCCTAGTATTCAATATCTTGGATATTTATCACTATAAAACTATATGTTTATACTTTTAGTAGAATCTTGCCTTCTTCTACCCATTAAAAATTTTCCCAAGATATACTGAGGGTGGATATTTTCTTTTTTCTTTTTTTAATATTTTATTTATTTGACAGAGAGAGACACAGTGAGAGAGGAGCACAAGCAAGTGGTGAGGGAGAAGCAGGAGCAGACTTCCCCGCCGAGCAGGGAGCCCAATGTGGGGCTTAATCCCAGGACCCCAGGACCATGACCTGAGCAAAGGCAGCCTCTTAACTGACTGAGCCTCCTAGGCGCCCCCCGAGGGTGGATCTTAAGACAGTGTCCTCTCCAAAAGCTTTGTTCAAGGTAAAAGGACAAAGAAATAGCTTGTTATGGCTGGCTTTGCTAGAGGACAGAGATTCAAGAAGGAAAGAAAAGGAAGACAATAGCACAGATAGCATGTTATCGGGGTTCTCGGTTGCATACTACAAAATCCATCCTATTTAGATTAAGCAGAGAAAAATATAGCCAAGGATGACATAACTTGAAAAAAAACATTTCAGTCACTACACTGACCAAGAAGAAGCACCATTGCTGCTACTACCCACATTTTGACACGTGACAATAAGGTCTAGGTTGCAGAAACTCAGGCATAACTCCTCAAAAGAACTAGATACAGTGCCATGATGCTTGCCAAAAAGGCATCCTTTCATGCATCTGATATTTTCTGTTATTTGCTTTCATCTTCAGCATTCACACAGTCTATTCTGCTTCAGGGATACATATTACATGCCAGCACTGAGAAGAAATATGATTTTAGTTCTTTGTCTTCTGTAGTGTAGCTGTGAAAGTAAGTGAGAAAGTAAGTTGGAACAGGTGCTTATTGAATCACTTTTAATTATCTGCCACTAATGGGATTAGGCTGGAAGGTATTATACATGTTGTACGAATCAGTACATTTAGCTATTGTGCATTATTTTTAAAATTTTAAGCACAATCAGACCAGACCAAGACTTGGTCAGCAATCTGTGAGGACTAGAACTGTTAACTTAGCTTTTCCCACTCTTTATCTTGGATACTAGAATTTTGACTAAAATAGACAGGTAGAACTTACCTACTCCAGAAATCCATGTGTAGCCATATCTTTTGTAAGATATTTTGTAATTCAGAACTTTTTGAAAATGATACAAGTATTATAAAAGATCAGAAATGACCGAACCATTCCTTTGGAAAGAGAACTACATATTAATTGCATTTCGTATTAATCTAAGTGTAAAAGTACAAAGCAATACTTTCTTGGGTATACAGTGGATACAGATAATAAACTCTAGTTTTGCTTCATTAAGGAATAGCTGAAAGAATGTTTCCATTTTGTTCTTTTCTAGAGTCAACCTTGCCCAAGTTCTATAAATCATTTTTAAAATATTGTCTATTTTTACTCTACATTGGTTGATATTAGAGAGTCACTTTCTTTTCCCAGGAGCACTATTAGTATTTGCAGAAAATAATTGTCCCTTTCTGATGCACGTGTTCAAAGTTGTCTTTGAGGTACCCTGATTTTATTATGTTATGTAGTCAACTCTGTAAAATTATGATGATGAACTCTACTTGTCAACTCAGGAATGTCTGGAGACCGCTGTTGTCCCTCAACCCCTTTAATCTGAGTCTATTTTTTTTTTTTAAGACTTTTTTTATTTATTTATTTGACAGAGAGAAACACAGCCATAGAGGGAACACAAGCAGGGGGAGTGAGAGAGGGAGAAGCAGGCTTCCCGCCGGCCGGGAGCCTGATGCGGGGCTCGATCCCGGGTCTCCGGGACCATGACCTGAGCTGAAGGCAGTCGCTTAACCAACTGAGCCACCCAGGCGCCCCTCTTTTTTTTTTTTTTTTAATATTTATTTATTTGGTGAGGGGGGAGGGGAGAATGTACAAGAGAGTTGGAGGAAGGGCAAAGGGAGAGACAAAATCTCAAGCAGACTCATGCTGAGCATGGAGCCCAGGTGGGGCTCCATCTCATGACCCTGAGATTATGACCTGAGCCAAACCAAGAGTTGGAGGTGTACCTGACTGAGCCATCCAGGTGCCCCAGATCTGAGTCTATTCTTATAACAGTGTGTTGCATTTTTTGTGTTTGTACCCATAGCACCCCCCGAAAACAACCAACCAAACAAAAAAAAATTGGGTTTCCTAGGTTGAACAGAAACATTGATGTTATGCTCAAGTCTGAGTGGCATGCATCTTCTTACATTTTCTCGCCCATCAACTGCAGGATCTCAGGGGTGTCGCTACTTTGCCATTTTATGCCTATCATTCATTCCATCAAATCCAGAGGCAGTTTGGCTCTGTGATAATGTAGGTACAGAATTAATGTTCTGTCCTCCCAGGCTCAGAGCCTTTCTAAGTAACCAAATCTTAAGAAACACTGGTAGGGGCTCCTGGGTGGCTCAGTTGGTTGGGCGACTGCCTTCAGCTCAGGTCATGATCCCAGAGACCTGGGATGGAGTCCCACATCGGGCTCCCTGCTCGACGGGAAGCCTGCTTCTCCCTCTCTCACTGCCCCTGCTTGTGTTCTGCTTCTCCCTCTCTCACTCCCCCTGCTTGTGTTCCCTCTCTGGCTGTGTTTCTCTCTGTCAAATAAATAAAATCTTTTTTTTAAAAAAAAAAGAAACAAACAAACAAACAAACAAACACTGGTGAGTCACTTACTTAAGTGTTTCTATTAATTTGTAAACAAATCTCTGAGGCATTTTTCAGAAAGGGAGATGGATGTAGAGATGTAGATAAATCCTTAATTAGGATTTAGAATTTACCAAGAATTTTTTTTTTTTACTTTAAATTTATTTTATTTTTTCAGTGTTCCAAGAATAAAAGCCTTAAAAGATAGTGAATTGAAAGATATTTTTAGTTCTGGAAGGTGTCTAAGGGATACCTAATCCAATTTTCAGGAAACATAAGCAAAGAGTAGTTAAGTGACTTACTCAAGATTACATGGCCAGTTAGTATCAAAGATAAGACCAAAACTCAGCTCCTTTGCCTGCAGGCCTGCTGCCTGGGAATGTTTAGAAGGTGCTTAAATGGTACGTCTGCATCGTTCTCCCCCCATGTGAAACATGCATATAATATCACATGCTGGGAGGCATCACACTCAGGAGGGATATCTGTATGAAACAACCATGAAAAAACCAACATGTAATATGGGTCACATTCTCAAGTCCCTTCTCAAATTCAGTGGAGTTTCTGTATTTTG
Source organism: Spilogale gracilis (assembly GCA_004023965.1). Lineage (NCBI taxonomy): Eukaryota > Metazoa > Chordata > Mammalia > Carnivora > Mephitidae > Spilogale > Spilogale gracilis. Next base: position 9,082 of record PITA01008846.1, on the reverse strand, counting down.
TGACTTAGCTGTATTGAAAAATGCACAATAAATGACACCCAGCATTATTTTCACATCTAGAAATACCTAGAGAGCACTTTTTCTGTTTAAAATAACTAGCTCCAACCAGCTATATTAATTGCTTACACTTAAAGCATAATTTTGTTTGGTTTTCTCTTCTGTATCCACTTAGGGAAAAAAGTAAGGGAGGTTGATGAAGGAGTTTAAAATGAAAGAAATTAATTGCTAAATTTTTATGTGTCAGTAAATACTTTTTAAAAACTATATAAAAATGTATTTTAGTGAAAATCACTGTAGCCATTACATTTCTCGTTTTCACAAATACGTCGTCAGTGTACAATAATTTCTCATCAGTATATAAAAAAACATATTTGAGTTCTCAGGTGTTTACTTAAATAGGGAAAAGTGAGAAGTTGGGGTTAACGATACGTGTAGCAGATGTGGGGTTCTGAGCACTAATTCTGGAATAGAGCTATCCATGTTCAAGTCCAGATCTTCCATTTCTGAGCTGTGAGAGCCTAGGCAAGTTAACTTGCCTTCTCTTCACCTCCATGTTTTCAGCTGTAAAGCATCTAACTTTCAGCAGTGTTGAGAGATTGAGACAATGCAAGCGCCTGCTGTGCACCTTGCTCAGAATGAATGCTCAGTATTAGAACTCCACATGTCTAGTTTCTATTCATATTTTTCCAGTTGTTCAAATGATATGTATGGGGCAACTACCATGTTCTAGGCACTGTTCTAGGCACCGCAGACACAGACATGACAGATGAAGTCTTTATTTGTATAGGATCCTGAATATTTTCTAATTCAGATAAGAATTAGGAAGGAAATAGAAAATGTACATACATAACACATAAAACATGATTTTCTTTAAGAAATGCCATGAACAGTTTTGGGAGACTTGGTAAAAAGTTTTAAGTGAACTCCAGGTAAGTTTTAAAAATTAAACATAAATGAATAGATACATTCCACATAGCTTCCAAATATTATTAAATTCTTACTAAACAGATCAAAGTACTGAACAAACCTACCCATCTATGTATGGCCTTACCTGGAATGGCATAAGGGAGGCAGTGTGGAGAAAGGTCCTGGAACTGGTTTTGTCTCTGATTCTGGGAAGGAGAGGACCAGGCATGAGCACAGTCCTTATATGACGTTCCTCCCTCTCTTGACAGAAGGGAGTTCTTAAGAGTTCTTTATGGACTCTGTAGATACTGTCCACAACGAAGAGTTTTTAATTTAGACCATTGTTCCTGCAAATGAAAATGAGCTAAAGAAACAGCTGACTTACAGCTAAGCAGGAGACAGGCCCTGGGCAGAGGCAGAATAAAAAACGTAACGGTTAGCGTTCTTCAGCTCCCTTTCCCTTTTTCTCTCCATTGCTACCTCTCCTTCCCTCCCTTCTTATGCATCACATAAAACCTTTCAAAAGTTATCCATCTTCCTTAAGCATAGGCATCCATACAAACACCTTTGTTTGTATATTCTCAAATTCTAAATGATCCTGAATGGTCATGCAAGTTGAAGGATACAGAAGAGAAAGAATGACAAGAAAGATGGAAGGCACAACTGCAATTTCTGGCTGCATTAAGACATGATGCCAGCGTTTCTTCCTTTTATACAAACGTAATTGTTGAGATTTTCAAATAAATATTAACAGAATAGCGAGTAGTTTTCAGAGAAAAAATTCTGACATGACTGCCTTCCTTCTTTGTCTTTCATGGAGACTCTCGTTGTCAGTCTCATGCTTCCTTGCTTTTGAAACCTTAAACTTTAACAATAACAACAATAAAACTACCTGTGCCAGAAATTACTGTCCTTTTTGGGTAAGTTTGAAGTTTTTTGTTTGTTTGTTTGTTTGTTTGTTTTTCTTAAGTTTTAAGTCTTGGGACGCCTGGGTGGCTCAGTTGGTTAAGCGACTGCCTTTGGCTCAGGTCATGATCCTGGAGACCCAGGATCGAGTCCCACATGGGCTCCCTGCTCAGTGGGAAGCCTGTTCTCCCTCTCTCACTCCCCCTGCTTGTGTTCCCTCTCTTGCTGTGTTTCTCGCTGTCAAATAAATAAAATCTTAAAAAAAAAAAAGTTTTAAGTCTTAGTTTCCTTACAATCCTATAAACAGATAACATACTGTCTTTATCTGTGGCATTTAATGGATAATTAAAATGCCAGCTTTGGAAGAGCCAAACTGTGTTCTCTGCATCTTAGCACAGAAATAAAGCATTAGAATTTTTAGCAACTAAGATCTTTTTCCAAGTTTCTATTGATATTAGTGGTCTGATGGCTCAAACATTTATTATTTATTTATTTATTCATTCAGAAGTCATTAGTCATTATTTAAAGAAAAGAAATAAAAATGTGTATTGTTTTTAATCTTTTTCATTTTTTAATTTAAATTCAATTAGCCAAGGTATCATTGGTTTTTGATATAATATTCAATGATTCATCTGTTCAGTATAATGTATTGCCCTTTGTAGACAAAACTAATTTCTGCAGAAAATACCTAGCCATTTAAAAATATCTGTGCTGTTTATAGAAGAAAAATAACATGAGCTACTTTTCTTTATTAAAGATACTGGTTTTCTCTGAAATTTGCACAATGGGGATATGAATTGTTATTTTATTTATTCAAAACATTTATATAATATTCATTTTGTGCTAAGGATTATTTTAAATGCTATATAAGTGGTAACTCATTCAGTCCCCATAACCTATGAGAGAGGTATTATTATTATTATTATTATTACTACTATTATTTATACTTTACCATTAAGAAAACAGCTCAGGAGCTCAAGGGAGGGTAAATTACTTATCTCTGGTAGTGCCACTGGTAAGTGGCAGAGCCAGGAGTCCAATCCAGCCCATCTGGCCCCAGCATTTCTTCTTATGACCAGTATGCGCTGCTGCTCCTTGTAGCATATTGAAGGGTCGCCAAGGCACAAGAACTCAGATAATGTGACCGGTGAACCAGCCATCTGTCTGCCCTTCTGGCTCCTCCAGGATGTCAAAACTCCCTATAAAAGGATGTAAACCTCTGATGAGACAGGATATATGCAGAAAACCATGGGACCAACACCTGATTCTAAGCATACATTGAGGCACTATAATAGGTTGACATTTTCATTAGCTTTTTAAACAAACAAACAAACAAAAAAACATATGCTAAGCCATAACCTTTTCCACCTTCATTCAGCCTGTCTTCCCATGACATTAGGCGTCCATATCAATCATGGTGGAAATGCTAAGTACTGAAGAAGGGTTAGAGGGAGGAGGAGGTGACTAGGAATGGAGCCAGTGGAGGTCCAGGTGTGAGGGTGTTTCTGTAGGATGGGGGGGCGGAGGTGGGATGTCTGGGTAGCAGACCAGGTAAGGGCTAGGAGGGGGGTAGAATAGTGAGTGAAGGCAGTGGGAGAAATAGGTAGAGGGGAATGAGATAGTGAAGGTAGAGGTTGTAATTGTAGGGCAGAGTTGTCTCATTTGGGCCTCTGAAGATGAATTGTTCCTGCCTTGTATCAGTGGCTAATTTCATAATTAGTTCTGAGTCACATACATACACACAAAATGTTCTTGCAAATAAGGAGGTCTCATACCATCACCTCTTATGTTATCAAAACAAAGACTTACTTTAATCCCAATCAGAACTTCTGCCCTGACTCTGGCCCAGTTTGGAGTAGGGGAACCATTTGGTTACGACGTTTTGATATTTGGCTTCCAGGCAATAATAAGGAGCTTTTTAATTGGCATGAACATGCTGGTTTTCTGTGGGCACTACAACAACTTGCTGCCTTTTCTTACTCTTGGAGGCTGCGAGATGCTCACTTATTACCTATCCCTAAGTAGCTGATATTAATCATTGATATGCTTTTAAAATAAGTTCATCATGTACATTAAAGGTCATATGACTTATGATGGCTTGTTTGAAATAACCAGTTGTTAAGACTTACATGGAGTTCTGAAAGACGAAAGAGTTGACTTTTTTTTTTTTCCTGTTGCGATATTTGATGTTTGAGTGCGCTCTGAGGATATGACCTTAATGAAACCCAAACCAAACAGAAACAGAATTTGTGGTCAGGGAGAGAATTCTTCTAAAAAATATTCTTTCTCTCATTATATGTTACAAATCAAATAACTTCAGAGCCATTGTTTGGTCAGCACTGAGGACGGTTTCAAATATTAATACGGAATGACATATGTGTGTTGGACATCATTCTGTGCCCCTGAATGTAATTTTTTAAACAGCTTATTGTAGGCTAGGGCGTAACTTCTGCCTGATTGTTACATTTAGATTTATGCATATGAGCATCGAATTTTAGAAAGAGCAGGAAACTATTTTGTTTGCTGAAGGTCCAAACTTTTGGCTATCTGTTTGCATGGCGCCTTCTATCCAGACTACTTTAATAGGTGAAATCATTTGCAAAGAAGGATGGGCATTTCTTTGCCGGAGTGTGATCCAGTGTGTGTGTGGGGGGGGGGGGGGGTTCTCTAAATGCTAATTAATTCCAACCTCAACTGCTTCACCTGCTGTTTCAAAGTCTGGCAGCTTGTATTCATCACCTGAATGACAGCTGTTTCTAACCTCTTTTCCCTGAAAAGAAAGAAATTAAATAAACCTTTTGCATGCTAATCACTGACATTCTGAAACGACAGTTGAAAAGTGCTTCAGTGTGAGTGTAAGGCGGGCTTGAATTGGAAGATTTTGTCTACATCCACCAATTGTTGAATTTTGACTAGATATTTTCCAAAATGTAGAGTGGATAACAGGCAAGCAACGAGACAGTATTATCAGAAGTGAGGATGTTGATAAGATGAACCATTAAAACAGGCTTTAAGTATATTAAATGCCTATATTTAAGCAAGTTGAATGATACACATTTTTTTAATGCAAGTTGTGTAGGCTTTCTCAAAGCAACTTAATACATTTTTTTTCCTTTCTTTATCCATTGCATTTTTATCTGAGTCAATATGCTTGTAGAAACAACAAGTGTTTTACAAGCTGTTTTTCCTTTAGGGTTTGTTCAGTCCATTTAATTGTCCCATAGTAATGACTGCTCTCATACTGTTTCCCAGGCACAGAGCTGTCCTTTGTCAAAATGGATTTTTGTTTTCTACCTTAATTTCATTTTTTACTTTTTTACAATCATGACTAGAGTTAAGAGCATTTGACTGATTCCCTCTAAAGAGTAAGTATTACACAAGGAATATCTTCTCATACAATAAACATGCCCCAGTATAGTTTTGGACAGGTTTATTTAACCTTCATGAAGGAGCAACATCTAGATATTATTAATGGATTATGTCTCTTGACTTATTTAAAGGCATCTACCACTGAATGGATGTCTTCTGCATGATTCTGACTTTCTAATGTGGTATTGTTCCCACGTGGTATTGTTCAGTTTAGTTTCATTATCTACAGAGTATATAACTGTATGTATGCAGAGTATAACTTAATGAAGTTGCTTTAATGAAGCCTACTTTTCAATTTACATTTGTTTTTAGAGAGAGGAGAGAGAGAGAGTGCACATGAGCAGGGAGTGAGGAGAAGGGGCTGCAGGAGAGGGAGAGAAAAGTCTAGCAGGCTGCATGCCCGGCTCAGAGCCCTAGTTGGGGCTAGATCTCATGATGAGATCATGACCTGAGCCAAAATCAAGGGTCGGATACTTAACACACTGAGCCACCCAGGTGCCTAGAAGCCTACTTTTGATACAGGAAGTCTGTTTTTATGCTATTATCATTCAGTTATTTTACTATAGTAAAGTTGACCTCAGGTGGTACACAGTTGTATGAATTAATGCATATATAGATTTCTGTAACCACTGTCATAATGAGAGTATAGAACATTGCTATCATCTGCCAAAACACCCTTCTGTGCAATCCCTTTGTAGTCATATGGTCCCCTCAGTCCTAACTCCTGGTGATCACTGTGAGGGTATTTTGTTGGTATTAAGATACAAAGAAGAAAATGAAGAGGAAGAAGGGGAGGAGGAGAGCAGAGAAAGAAAAAAAAATATTTAGAAGTATGGGAAGAGAGAAGAGAGGAGGGGGGGAAGGAAATTTAGGGATGCAACCCAATGAAGTGTTCATTGAATCTAATCAGGGAATTTATGCATGCACTAGGAAGATCTGTTGTCAACTTGGCATCATTCCCATTTTCCTGGGCTGTAATGCAGAGGAGAAAATGAGGAACACTTATCCCAGAATCCTCTTTCTTTTATTGTTCAGATTCCAGATTGCCAGTTAGAGGAACTGATGTGGAAACTGTAGGAAGCAGTAGAGCTGTCCGATGTGTAGGCAGATGTGGGATTCCTGGTGGCTTAGTGGCTTGAGAACCACTAACTTCATTGCTGCACACTGTAATCGCTGGTGGGAAATTTCCAAGGGCTATACAGAACCGCTTCCCCATAAGCCTTTGAGAACCACTGCTTTGGCATTCCAGGATGAGGTCCTAGCTTACCTCCTTGTCCTTCTGGCAGCAGCTTCCCAGAGCTTCCACAGTGACTCTCCTGACCTGTCCACTGCAGCTTGCCCATCATTTGACGAAAGCCTAATTTTCATATTAAACTCATGATTCCTGGAATATCTAAGAGCAGCGTTTTTTGTGTGTGCAAACCCAGATTACTGCACAGTTTTAAAGGGCAATATATTTGTGGCCAGCATTTAAAAATTGGGAAATTTCCCTTTGAAGTCCTCACTGCCCTTTTTCCTTTGAAAAAAATCAGAAGAACTGGACCAACATTCATTCTTGCCCAGAAACATTTGTGTGGAGCTGAGGAGCAGCTGCTCCTTTTAGAAAACATATGGTTCGGGGCACCTGGGTGGCTCAGTCAGTTAAGCGTCTGCCTTTAGCTCAGGTCATGATCCCAGAATCCTGGGATCAAGCCCCACGTCGGACTCCCTGCTCAGTAGGGAGACTACTTTCCCCTCTCCCTCCGACCCCCACTCATATATGTCTCTCTCTCAAATAAATAAAATCTTTTTTTTTTTAAAGATATGATTCTCCACTTTACCACCCAGCCCCGTCTTTGCATTTGTGTTCTGCCCCTCTAAATAATGTCACCTTAGTCTAAGAAAGGGATTTAATTTTATAAATATATGAAAGTCTTAGCAATTACAGTGTTGTTTCCTAGAAGCTCCTACGTGTATGGAGATGTATAAGGCAAGCCCAATGTCTTCAAGAGCTTGGGAAGAAAGTGAAGAGCATAGAAGCTAGCATATGACTGTCATATCATAACAAAATACATAGAATATTTTTTTAAAGCTATGTAAACTCACTAGCTCACTGTTCGGGTATTTTTAATTATCCAAATAGATTTTTCAGATTGGTTTTTATGGCAGTTTCACTTCTTACTAACGCTCCAATTATTATTGATGACTTTTATCTGTATTTGATTAGGAATTTCATAAAGTATAAACTTAGTTAATATTATGGGATACATTTTTTCCAAGTAAGCAAATTCTCAATATATATTCATTTAGAATACTTTTTCTGCTAATCACTGTCTTTCTCTTTTATACCTAAATGGAAATATATGTGCATATTTTAATAAAAAGATACATTTCACAAAAATACATTTCAGAAAAATGAGCTTAAATATTCCCTCCCAAATATTATGCAGAATACTCTTTAAATACTGTTTAAATTATTAGGTTAATTAATTCTGTATGTATTTTAACCCTTTCTCTGCTTGGTGTTACACAAATCTCATAGCATATAATTTCTGAAGCAGGATTCTTATTTTATTTCAAAGTTTTTTTAATGTGCTAAATAAAAATATAATAATAAGCCATTGATATTGTAAGATTAACATCTGTTGATACTTGTTTCCTCTAGGTAAAAGTAGACCTCAGTTTATCAATGTAGAATAAAGAATGTAAGAGCTTCATAGTGACAGACAATAGCATTCTCCATATAGTAATTCACAGAAACTCCCTTTTAGAGTTTGGGGTTTTGGTTTTGTTTTGTTTTGTTTAAACTCACTTATATTCAGTCTGATCTCTTTTTTGGAAGAGGAAAAAGATTCAAATTTATATTCTCTCTCACTTGCTGATAAAAATATGAGCAATACACTAACAATGAAAATACACACTAACAATGAAAATATACAAAGGGAAATTAGAAAATCAATTCCATTTACTATAGCACCAGAAACCATAAGATACCTTGAAATAAACCTAATGAAAGAAGTAAAGAATTTGTACTTGAGGAACTACAAAACACTCATGAGAGAAATTGAAGGGACACAAAAAGATGGAAAAGCATTCCATGCTCCTGGATCGGAAGAATAGACATTGTTAAAATATCTATACTGCCCTGGTGCCTGCATGATTCAGTGGGTTAAAGCCTCTGCCTTCAGCTCAGGTCATGATCTCAGGGTCCTGGGATCGAGGCCCGCATCGGGCTCTCTGCTCAGCAGGGAGCCTGCTTCCTCTCTCTTTGCCTGCCTCTCTGCCTACTTGTGATCTCTGTCTCTGTCAAATAAATAAATAAATTTTTATTAAAAAGTTGATACTTCCCAGAGCAATCTATACTTTCAATCCCATCCTGATCAAAATTTCATCCACATTTTTCAAAATGCCAGAACAAATAATCCTAAAATTTAAATGGAACCATAAAAGACCCCAAATTGCTAAGGAAATGTTGAAAAAGAAAAAAAAAAAAAAAAAAAAAACAAAGCTGGGGCCATCACAGTACCTGATTTCAAGCTTTATACAAAGCTGTGATCACTAAGACAGCATGGTACTGGCACAAAAACAGAAACATAGACCAATGGAACAGGTAGAGAGTCCAGATATGGGCCCTCAACTCTATGGTCAAATCATCTTCAACAAAGCAGGAAAAAATATCCAGTGGAAAAAGACAGTCTCTTCAACAAATGATGCTGGGAAAATTGGACAGCTATGTATAGAAGAATGAAACTCAACCATTCTCTTACACCACACACAAAGATAAATTTGAAATGGTTGAAAGACCTCAATGTGAGTCAGGAGTCTATCAAAATCCTAGAGGAGAACATAGGCAGTAACCTCTTTGACAAGGCCACAGCAACTTCTTTCAAGACACATCTCCAAAGGTAAAGGAAACAAAAGC